>PISX010025810.1:0-25528 GCA_004024625.1 Mellivora capensis | reverse complement strand
AGGGGAGGTGAGCAGGGCCCGCTCCGGGGGTAGGCCGCGGGGGGTCCCGGGGGAGGGAGCCCGAGCCGGGGGGGGGTCCCCGAGGGGAGGTGAGCAGGGCCCGCTCCGCGGGGGTGCCCAGCGGGGGGCCGTACCGCGTTGGAGAAGGAGACGCCGGCGTCCGAGCGCTGCGCCCGCAGGAGCATCTGGTTGCCGTCGTCCAGGAAGTTGTTGATCTCGGGGCCGCTGCACGCGAGCGGCTGGTCCCAGGGCTCCGACGCCAGCCCGAAGTAATTCTGCGTCGTGGTGAAGATGAAGACCTTCCGCACGTCCCTGCTCGCGCTGGCCATGGCGCCCGCCCCGCAGCCCGCCCGCCGGCCCGCAGGCTTCGCGGTTGCCAGGGCCAGTCGCTATGGCGACGGAGCGCGACGTCGGCGCGGCCGTGCGCGCGGCGGCGGCGTTAGAGCTCGGGCACGCGCACGCACGGCCCGCGGAGGCGCTCGGGGGTCGGGGGGCGTGGAGGGCTCCGGCCGCGTGCGCGTGGGGTCGCCGCGCGCCGCGTGTTGCCCGCGCGGAGTTCTCGTGGCGGCCGGAGGGGGGCGGCGGAGGCCGCGGGACTCGGACTCCGCAGCGCCGGGCCCTGGGGCTCCCGCCGCACTTGCAGCCGCCGGCGCCCGGCCCCGTCTGCGGGACGACCGGTGCGGGCCGGGCCGGGCCGGGCGGAAGGCGGCGGCGGCGCGGGGAAGAGGCCGACGGAGAGCGGCCGGGGCGGGCGGGGCGTGACCCGCGCGCTCCTCCCGCGCCGCCTGCTGCGCTGCCTCACCCCGCACCTTCCCCCGGGTGCTCCGCGGCCGGTCCCCGAGAACCGCGACCACCTGCCTCCCGTCTCGGCCGCTGCCCGAACGGCAGCCCTTGCGGGATGACCGAAGCGCGAACGGCTGCGCGCGCGCTCGCTCGGTAACCGGCGCCCGCCCTCGGTGCACGGAGCCGCGCCGCGGGGCAGTCCCGGCGCCCTGGCGCGGCGCCCTGCGAGCCCCTGCGCCGCTCGTCCCTCGCCCTCCGGACTCAGAGCCTGCGGACTTGGCTGCGCGCTGCTGCGGGCCCTGCCCTTGAAGACTGGTCTGGTCGGGCATCCTCCAGCCTCCGCTCAGAGCCTTCATCCGAAGGAACTCAGATTAATTAATGCAAGGGAATTTGCGTTCGATTTTCACGACTTCCTCGTAAAACTGCACTCCTTTGTAATTGGAAAGAGGGTCTTTTATCTTCTGAGCATCTTGAGCAGGATTTGGGGATGGGAACTAAAGGAAGTGGGACGCTGTGAATTATAAAGGGAAAGGAATTCAAATTCTGAAGAAGTAATCCTCGAAGTGGGAGAGAGGAGTCCGTGAACTGGGTTGCGGCCACTGGATGGGAAAAAATCCAAACAGGAGCCGGAGATGACTAGGTAGCTAAGACGGGTTTTGGAAGCAAAGATGGCTAAATCTAGACACATTAGGACCCTTCATGGGGTCTTCAGGAAAGCCGCCTGTACTCACAAATGCTTGGTCTGGGCGAGCCGTCCTGGCGGAAGGGTGTGAAGTGGTTGCATTCAGCGTCCGTGGCAATGTGGTAGGTATGAAGCCGATGGGATATAGTGAATGTCATCCTCCCAGGAATTTGTAGGCATCTTTGTTGGGCTTTGGACTTCCACAAGATACAGCATTTGACTGTTCAGATAGAGTGTAACCCAGACAGCAAGAAACATAGAAACTCCAGTTGACACGTAAGCCCAATGAGGGTAGGAATTTTGTATGTCACTGCTGTGTACCTAAAATTAGCCATAGGATGGACTGAAGACCGATTAGGTCTCTGTACTCATGAAGTTTCAAAAAATCAGAAGGAATCTCAGGTATAACTAACTTATAGGCAGATGATTAGTTGTAGAACGAAGACTGCTACCCAAATAGATCTCCAGGCTCTACATCACAGTGGTAGCCAGCCAGCCGCCCCCCACTATCCCTTCTCTCCTTCCATGGCTAAGAAGTGGCTACTCTCCAGTTGTGGCCATTAACTCATTCTCACCCATAGGACGTGAGCAGAAGTAATGTGTGCCACTCACAAGCCAGGGTTTGAAAGAAGTGAGTGCACCTTCATCTTTTGCCAGCTGGATATAAAACAACAAGAGATGACAAAACCATAAATGTGTAGGGCGCAGGGCTTCTTGCTCAGAGTGGGGCAGGACCAGCAGCTGTTAAACAAGCAAGAAATAACCTTTATGTCTTTGGGCCATTTTGCGCATACGTATGTGGGTCTGCTTTTTATAGTAAGTTAAGCCACCAACAGAGCAATTTCTATCAGCAGTAGGGTGCTGTTTGTTTTGTTTCTTAATTGAATGTACAACGTCGGTTTAGTAGTGGGCTAGCAAGGCGTAAAAATAGGAAATGTAAGCTGGAGAACAAGGGACAAAGCCTTTCTGAGCCAAGCTTTCCTGATTTTGATCAATATTGGCATATCTCAAACATTTTAGTGTCAGGTCTTTATGCTTTAAAAAATTATTGCAGATACCAAAAAGATTTTTTGTGTATTATTTCTATCAATAGTTACTGTAACAGTCATGAAAACTGAGACTTCCTTAAACATATTTATTCATCTATTTAAAAACAAGAAGTCCATGACTTAGTAACATAAATGACATGCTTTTATAAAGATAATTAATTATTCCTAGGCTCCTGGGTGGCTCAGTCAGTTAAGTGTCAACTCTTGGTTTCTGCTCAGGTCTTGATCTTGGGGTCATGAGATCGAGCCCCATGTCTGGTTCCATCTCTGCAAACAGTCCTCTTGTCCCTCTCCCTTCCCCTCTGCCCCTCCCCGCCTTATGCTCTCATTCCCTCTCTAAATAAATAAGATATTTTAAAAAGTATAATTCCCGGCACAAACATAAATTTGGTCAAAAGACTGACATCATTTTACATTTTTTTTAATCTCTTTATGCCTTAGTTGGAGACAGCTAGACCCTCTCTCTGCCTCTTCATGCTATCTCTTGCAATAAGCTGACCCAGTGAAGTACCTGGAAAAACCTGGCCTCACACAGATGTGTAGTTCGAAAATGGGAAAGAATTTTAACAGCCTTTTCAGATCATTGTGAATGTTGCTCATTGTTACTAACATTCCACAAGTGGTAGTTTCTTAAAGGCTAGTTGCGGTTATAACCACATTAAAAACCATTGATTATCATTCATGCTGAATGGATCTTTGACCCACGCAGTTTTGTAACATCACGTATTGGTCCTTTGAAAAATACTGGTTTGCTGAGCTATGAGGATCTTCCAAATGTGAATACGTTTCATTATGCAATATTTTAAAAATCACATCTGTCAGTATACCACTGATCTTATAAGTTTTTATGTCTGAAGAGGTCGTCAAGCTTACATCAGAGAACTTAAATTTTCCAAAATTCTATTTCTTGCGTGCAAGATTGGCAACAAATGGTGTCAGTTGTTTTCCCCGAAATGATAACCTTATTTCATTCATTTCTGGGAAAAACGTCTGCCACATATCCCATCTGCGTAATTGTAGTTTTTGTCACTCTTCCGGGTAAGTGTGGTCTTGCACAACACGAGCTGCTGGTGCAGACCACGACTCCAGTGGCAGCGTCTTTCCCGGAAGGCAGCCACTGTGCCTCCGCATGCGGCCCACATGGCCGTGTGCCTTGAATTGCATCTCTCCGAATGGTGTGACAACTTGCTCTCCAGCTCTGGGATTGGGGAAGTCGATAGTCTCTATCTACTCCTTTAGGAAGGACACTCTCCTGTGGCTCACGGAGGTGAAGAACAGGTGACTACTGGAACAGTGTTGTGTCCTGGCCTGGATCTGTGCCATCGTTCCTCACAGAGTGCTACAAATGTGGAACCATCAGCTGGACACCCTCTCCATCCGTCATGGGAAACCACATGCCCGGTTGTCTGCTGAGGGTCTCTTGGGACTTAGATCAAGATGCTGGCCAGGCTGAGTCATTGGGAGCTTAGGCTCCTCTTCCCAGTTCCCATCGTGGAGGCAGAATTAAATTCCTTGCAGGTATAAGACTGCAGTCCCCGTTTCTTTGCTGGCAGTCAACTGCAGTGACCGTGAGTAGGTCGAGGCCTCCACGTTCCTCACCTCTCTCTGCAGCGCCCACACAGCAACTCGACCTTGTGTCTCTAACCTCTTACAACAGGAAAGGCCTTATTCCCTCTCAGAGCTCACCTGATTCGACCAGGCCCAGTGGATAACCTCCTTTATTAAGTCAAAGTCAGCTGAGTAGTAAATTCAGCATGGGAGTGATCACCCGTCCCTTTCACAGGTGTCACCCTCCCTGCCCCCGCTCAAAGTTAGAGGGTCACATGGTATACAGAAGCCTCACGCCGGTTGAGAATTCTGCCCACCACACACACCAGCGCTCTTGCACTATCAGTGAAAATGTCTTAGGTTGTGAAGATACTGGGACCTCCCAGCCCCCAAAAAGGTCTTCCGTATCTGCAGGGATTCATTGTTCCAGTTGATCTCTAACAGACCCGCATCTGTTCCATGAGTGACTAGAGGAAAAAAATGTTTTTCTGCTTGATCCATTATGTTTGACAAAGATTGGGCCAATTATATTACCATGCTAGTTATAAAAATTGTTCTCCTTATTAAATATGCTCCTTAAACTGACTCAGTTTAAGGAAAAACATGCCACAGGACTGTTGTAGAACTGTTCATAGTATAGCAGTAACCCTCTAGTTAACTCTTCTTACATTGTGGGGGGCCATGCATGATGGGTGTTTTCAGAACCCCTTCTTCAGGCTTACCAAAGCTGCGATTTACCTAGGGCGTGGTACTTGGGGATTACAGTCACCAACATAATGAAAGATACATCCTAATGGAACATTTAATACTTACATATATTTACGCCACTAAGACCAAAGGAACTCTATTTCTTCTGACTGTTGATAAGTCAGTGAGTGGTCACCAACCATTCCTGCTGGGACACAGGAAGCCCTTTCCTCCATAATCAATTGCACTGAAAATTATGGAGAGAGAGGAAGGAGCTACGTAAGCGAGGGAGTTAGCTGAAGTTAATTCTTTGGTCTGCACTTCTGTGCTCTTCCTACCCCCCAGGAATCCTGGGCAGAGTACAGGAGGGAGGGGAAGAGGCCAGAAATGTGATGGATGTTGGGGTATGATTATCCCGTCTCCACTCACAAAGAGAACCAGAAACAGACATTAGAGGAGAGCAAAAATTGTGGAGTTCCTTGAAGATAATACTTGTGTTTTATTATTTTAAAAAGACATTATGATTAAATAATTTAAATATTTTTAATCGTCTGTCAATTTTTAAATACTACTTATTTGAGTGCTGGTGTTTTTCATTTTAAACATAATATTAACGGCAAGAAGTATGGGAGATATGGCAGACACAGTACCCCGCACTTATTTTAAGATGAAAAGAACACCTGTCTTGGGAGAATTTTTTTTTTAAGATTTTATTTATTTATTTGAGAGAGAGAGTGCATGTGCATGAACAGGGGGTGGGGGACACAGAGGAAGACAGAGACACAGACTCCTCAGCTGAGCAAGGAGCCCAGTGTGGGACTTGATCCCAGGACCCCAGGATCACGAGCTGAGCTGAAGACAGATGCTTAACCTACTGAGCCAACCAGGCACCAGGGGAGAATTTTTTTAAGTGTAGTTTTGTGATGTTTTTATACTTCTTGGTAAAGATTGTTTACATTTATTGAGCTTTGGTTTATATTTGCTTACATGCAGGTTTAACTGACAAATATTTTCTTGGTATTGAGGGAGGAGAAACCATGTGGCAGAGCACTCATGGGCTCTGGAAACTTCTGCCCGTCAATTCTATTCACGTTGTTGTATTAGCCAAGCAAGTCGCAGGGTCACATCTACCATCAGAAGCCAGGTAAGGGCAGCTGGCCCTTGTGCACGAAAGGAGAGAGCAGAAGTTTGAGAGCTGTCCAGATGATGACCACACCTTCCAGACAGCTTTCTACTTACGAGAAAAAATACTGGTTGGGCCACACAAAATAACTTCCCCTCTTTTTCTTCTGCCAGAGTCATGAACACAGTTCTAGATAGTGGCTGTTCGAATGACAAAGAACAGAGCCCCCAGCTGACCCTGGACCAAGGTGGAACGCCAGCAAGCAAACCCATGTCTTCAACAACTGGGCTCTTGCCTTCTTTGTCACTGTGGCCTAACGGAGCCCCGCAGACGTACCCACCCTGTCTCACACCAAGGACACTCCACGAATTTAGTGACCAGGCGAGTTGGGGTGGTTTCACGGAATGCTGTCTTCCCTACACCAGCCAAGTTAAGCGACAATCGTTTGTCTGATAGAGCCAGAGCCTGTAATTTTGCCTTTCAGTGTGATCAAGTATGCTAGTGAGACTACTGTTTTAAGGTTCTAACTATAAAAAAACTCCCAAGATAGTAATAGGTAATATCTTCCTCTGTAAGGATGCTGATTTTAAATGCTTTGATGCGGCTTTCTTGACCATGTGCCGGACCTCGCCTACCTTTATTTGCAGGAGACAGTCCTGCTGAGACTTGTAACAGAACATCCTGTTAATACTATTTTAAAAAAATACTTAACCACTGATACAAAGTGCTAAAAGGAAAGCTTCATACCATGGCAACTCTTAATAAAAATGCTCACATGAACTGTTAGTAGGAGTCTTTTATTTTCTATTTCCATTTTTATTTACGTGAGTGATAGTTGAGGAACAGGCGATTCAGCCAGAGCTTTCTGCTTTGCAGCTCAGCATCTTTTTTGGGATAACTTCTGTGATAAAATAACCCTCTGACATCACAGCCTGTTGCTATGAGAATAGAGCACCAAAAGATTGGTAGCATCAATTACTCAAGAGGGCAACTCAGGACAGATTTAAAGGAAAAGAGACCCAAGTTTTCAAGTATCACCTTGGCACCTTTAGTCCCCACAGATATCTAACAAGTATGAAATGTGAAACTTTACACCACTGAGGACCTTAGTCCCTGAAACTAATGGAAGATACTTCCGTCACACGTCTCGTGTTCTTGCTGGGGATGGGGCTATGAAGTCAAGGCAAGCATATTTGGGGCAGTCCTTTATTGGAGAAAGGAGAGGATCGAAATCTCCACGTGATGCAGCCCTTGCCTTCGGATTCAAATGTGGCTCGTCATGGGCCAGCAAAATGCAAGCCAGAAAGATCACTCATCGGGGCATCCTGCTGGGGACACTCTGAGAGATTGTTTGTTTTAAGGCTCAAAGTGTTTTTTATTTAATCGGGGCACATGGTTTCTTTACCAATACGATTACCTCAAAAACTTGGCTTTCTGATATATGTGGTTCTGGTTCCCGTATTGTAAACCCCACAGCTCTTTTCATACATTCGTCTCCAGAACGATTCATCTCTGCTTCCTCATATATGTGCCCCTTTCTCTCAACCAACGAGCCTATCTGAAGGCTCTCCAAAACACCAAGTTTGGATGGCAAGGTTAGAACCTTTCATCTGATCTTTGCAGAAAGATTGTGTCGGTTTTTTTTTCTCTCAGTTTTGAACTGAGCGAGCTTTTAGTGCCTTTTTGTCACTTAAAGCTTTTAGGAAAAACTTATTACCTAGACCTAGGGTCTAGGAGCAGTGAGCTTTTCTAACTTTAAAAAGGCCTTGATCTGTAGAATCCCTCAGTACCCTCTACCCCCTCCAGAACACCAACCAATTCTCATCTGAGCTCCCTTTGTTGTCGCACACGGCCTGGTGCTGGGGAGGGTTCAGTGGCCGGCTTGCACAGAGCAGAGCATCCAGTCAGGTCTGAATAAGGGACTCTTTGTGTATTCGGGTCGCTCTGGGCCCCACAGATGTGTAGCTGGGCCTGCCTGTGGGTTCTACCCAGAACCTGTGTGGATGGAAGACGGGGCTGCAGACAGACCGTGCGACAACTCGCTGAAGGTTGTCTGAGAATTGCCTGCGTTTTTTAGCCCGTGGAGAGAACAGCAGAAATGAGATGCTAGAACATCTTTCACACAAGCCCACAATGACTCCTACTGCTCGAAAGAGGGTTTTTAAAAAATGCGTGATTTTCTTCTCTGCACATTCTTGCTCGTGACCAATATATAGGATCAGTGTCATTCTTTTTTTTTTTAATTTTATTTATTTATTTGTCAGAGAGTGAGCGAGAGAGCAAGCACAGGCAGAGTGGCAGGCAGAGGCAGAGGGAGAAGCAGGCTCCCTGCTGAGCAAGGAGCCCGATGTGGGACTCGATCCCAGGACGCTGGGATCATGACCTGAGCCGAAGGCAGCCGCTTAGCCAACTGAGCCACCCAGGCGTCCCAGGATCAGTGTCATTCTTATCACCTCAAGGAGAATTAGGACTATAAAATCGAAATGAAAAGAACACTTGGTTTGGGTTTTTTACTTTAAAAAATATGTAACAGTTGAAGGTCATCTTGGCTAGGAACGGGGTTTCAGAGCTGCGTAAGGCTCAGACTTGGAGGGGGTCTCTGTGAGGCTGGAGGTTTGCTTTTTCATATTGTCCCTTCAAAACTGTCAACTCATTCTTCCCTGGATCCTAAATACAATTTCATCCCAACCCCTTATTATTGTAGATTGTACTTCTTTTCATTTGGAGCCTCTCTCTGCAGGATGATACATTCAGGTCTTGATGGACTCAGGTGTAGCCACAGGACTGAAACAGAAGTGGTATGTGTCACTTAGAGCAGGACCTTCAACAGCCAGCATGGGATTCATCATGTTTTCTGTCACCTCCACTGTGACGGAAGGCAGTGGCCCCAGATGGTGGCTACTCCATGTTAGGGTCCTGAAGAGAACTACAGGCACAGTCCGGCTGTAGGCGATGTGCAGAGCGTGGAGGACGCATGGCGTGTGTTCGTAGTTATGCACTACGAACAGTAGGAGTCATTGTGGGCTTGTGTGAAAGATGTTCTAGCATTTCATTTCTACTGTTCTCCTCCAGGTTTTCTTTCTGTTTTATGTGTGTGGAAATAGTTTATAAAATGTTGGCCTGCAAGGTTGTTTTGAGAATAAATAATGTATGGAACTGAGTATTTATGTAGATCCAGGACCAAAATTCCATGTGGCATCCCAGAAATCAATTTATTTTTTTGTGTTGGTTCTTTTTCTGGCAAGTGCCAATGCCCTACTTTAAAGAGGTGTAAAGAAAAAGTAAACTGTGTACGGAATATATAAATTAACACATTTTAGGGGCCCATTTTTGGCTGCCTCAATTCAGATGCAACTCTTTTAAAATACCTTTTTCATCACTTCCTTCTATAACCTTCAAAAGCTAAGGGATGTGCGTGTAAATGAGGATGCTGAGTAGATGGCAGGGCTGTGGCTCTGTCCTTTTGCTTACTGCCCTGTTTGGCATGAATACGTGTCCACTGCTGTGCTAGATGGATATTTAATTGTGTTTTTCCTCCATCCTTTAATGTTACAGTAGGATAAGATGAAGGATAAAGGGATTACGCCTTACCTGAAGTCACTGAGCATCTTTGGATTTGAAATGAGAACATGTGAGTTTCTGCTTAAGGTAAATGCTTCATGCCTCTCCTTCCTTCTCATTATCTTCATTGAAAAAATTCTACACAAAAAGAACCACAGTACTGTGTCATATTTTGCTTCTCCACAGCAGGTGGCTTCTTGATGGAAACGAATGTATTTTCCATGTGTTAGCAACAGAAAAGATAAAAACCATGTACCTCGGTGCTTATGTGCTGCTCAGGGGCAGTGATGCCCCTTCCGTGAGTAACTACAATGGCCCACGTTGACCACAGAGGTACGGCGGCAGCAGTAGGTACAGATCAAAAGACAGTGAAGAAAACCAACTCCATCACCCTGGAAATCATCTCTCTAAGGCCACTGATAAGTGTAAATTATTGGCCTTATTCTTTGTTCCTAAAATCCTCTTAAATGCAAATGCACCCCATGTCATCCCCCCCCCCCCCCAGCTGACTGTAGGATTCATGAATACAGGAGTCATGCCTGTCTTTTAGATCCCTAAACCCAGCACAGTTCCTGGTCTAAGTGATCATTAAGTTTTGTGTGAGTAATAAACTTAATGAGGGAATACCATCCATAGACTCGGGCTTTCATTTTTTTTCTTCCCCAGAGAATTCCACAGATGCAAGTGAGATCCTCTCCAGTTTAAAGTCCAGGTTTGGTGGGCTCTTCCTTCTTGGGTCTAGAAGAAGCAGCTGTAGCTGTTGTGTGAGAGGAGTTCTTCTTTAAAGAATAATGGAGAAAAGACAGTCTCTTCAATAAATGGTGCTGGGGTAACTGAATATTCACATGGAAAAGAATGAAACTGGACCATGCTCGTACACCACTCACAAAAATTAACTCAAGATGGGGTGCCTGACTGGCTCTGTCAGTTAAGCCTCTGCCTTTGGCTCAGGTCATGATCCCACGGTCCTGGAATCAAGTCCTGCATCAGGCTCCTTGCTCAATGGGGTGCCTGCTTCTCTCTCAGCCTCTGCCTGCCACTCTGGCTGCTCGTGTGCGCTCTCTCTCTCTGACAAATAAATAAATAAAATCTTAAAAAAAAATTAACTCAAGTTAATTAACGACTTAAGTGTAAGACCTGAAGTTATGAAACTCAGAGAGGAAAATAGGAATAAAACTCCTTGACATGGTCTTCATGACGACTTTTGGCTGTGACACTAAAAGCATAAGCAACAAAATAAAACATAAGTGGGAGTATATCACACTAAAAAGCTTGTGCACAGCAAAATAAAGTGAAAGGACAATCTATGGAATGGGGATAAAAACGGCAAACCATATGCCTGAAAAGGTGTTAATATCCAAAACATAAAGAACTCATACAACTCAACAAACAGCCACGAAACCAATAACCCAATTAAAAAATGGGCAAAGGACTGAATAGACATTTCCCCAAAGAATGTATATGAAAGGCCAACACGTACATGAAAGGATGTTTTATATCACTAGTCATTAGGGACATGCATATTAAAACCACTAGGAATTATGACCCCACGTCAATGTTAGAATGGCCTTTGTCAAAAAAGATGAGACAGCAAGTTCTGGCACGGATGGGGGAAAGAACCTTCGTGCACTGTTGGTGGGAGCGCAAACTGGTGCAGTGGCTCTGGAAGAGAGCACAGAAGAGCCTCCAAAAACAGAGAGAGAGCTACCACGTGCCCCAGCCACTCCCCTGGTATGACACGGGCGTTAGAAGCACCAACACTCCCGTGCTTAGCTGAAAATGTGTTTACAAGTTTTGAGTCCCAGAAACGTCACTGCCCACAGCCCACTCACGACCTTCTCCCGCCCCGGGAGCAGCTGTGAGCACAGATTTCCCGGGCCGCACGCATTACCCGCGGCACGGACCCTGGATCAGCTAGAGGAAAAAGGTTGGGACGAAAACCGCAAGCGAAGCACACTTACAGCACCGAAGCAGAAATCCGCCGGGAAGAGAGGCTCCGCGACGCCAACCTGGGCTGTTCTAGGGCCAACGGTAACGGAAACGTCAACCCGGAAAGCTCTCGTCGCCCCAGGGCCCAGACCTGGAACCACCTGAAGGCCCGTGAGCAGCTGAGCGGATGAAGAAGTTGTGTGAGATCCCCCCACCCCGAGAGAGAAATGCTACCACTGGGGACGACACGGGCGGACCCTGAAGACAAGGCCCCCAGGAAGGCAGACGCGCCGCGCTACTGTGTGATCACACTGCTCTGGGGGACCCCAGCACGCCTCGGTGCCCGCTCGGTCCACGCCGCTCTGAGAACCGGGCGTCGCGAGCGAGCGGGCGGGCGGAGGCGGCGCGTCCGGAGCCGGAGCCCCCGGGGGGAACGCCGGTCGCTCGTCGCCCGCTGCCCGGGGCACAGCCGCGCGCACCTGCAGCTCGGACGCACGCAGGCGGGCCCACCGGCCCCGCTCCGCCGCAGCGGCTCTGGAGAGCCCGGGAGGGGCCCTCCTGGCAGGGCCAGCCGCCGCCGCGTGCCCCTCACCTGGACGGCGAGCTGGGGGGGCGCCGGGAGAGCCACAGCCGGGGCTCCAGGCGGCCCCGCAGCGGGTGCCCGGCGGGCGGCAGGTGCCCCGCGGCCTGCTCCACCGGCTCGCTCCGGGCCGCAGAGAACTAGGGGGCCCGCAGCACGAAAGACAGGGAGTGGCCCCGCGACACAGGCCGGAGCCCCCGGGCCACGCACGGAGAGCCGTGCACCACCACGCCCGGGGTCCCCGCGGCGCCGCCCCGGCCGCGCACGGCCACGCACGGCCACGCCCCTGCCGGCGGCCGTCGCCGCGCTGGCGTCACTTCCGGCCAGGGGCGGGCCGCATCCGGGTCCGAGCGAGCCTCTCGCTCCCGGAGCGTGCGAGCGGTGGCGGTGCCGCGCTGTCCGCGTTCTCTCCCCGGTGCGAGCCAGCCGCAGAGTCCACCAGCGAGGAGCGCCCCCGGCCACGAGCAGGGCGGACGGGCGGAGACCCGGGCGCGGGCTGCGGCCGGGCCGGGCCGCTCCGCCGCGGGCTGGCGGCTCTGCTCCTCCGCTTGCTGCTGTGTCTGGGAGCCGGCTGCCAGCACTGAGGCGTCTCCGGCGGACCGCGACCCCCTGCCCCGGCTCCCCTGGCCGCCCTGCCGGGGAGGGCGGAAGATGCCGGTGAAGAAGAAGAGAAAATCCCCTGGGGTGGCAGCGGCAGTGGCGGAAGACGGAGGCCTCAAGAAGTGTAAAATCTCCAGGTATCGCCTCCCCCCCCTTCCTTCTTCCCTCCTTCGCGGGGCGGCGAGAGCGGCCGCAGGCGGGCCGGGGCTCCGGGGCTCGGGCTGGGGAGGCGAGCCCCCGCCGAGGGAGCCGGCTGCTGGGCGCGGGACCCCTCGAGGCTCCGTGCCCGACTGCACCTCGTGCTCGGCGTGTGCGCCCCGGGAGGCGCTGCGGGAGCCGCCGCGGGAGCCGCCTCACCTTTGGCTCTGCGTGCCCGGGAGGGTGGGGAGACGGGACTGCGCGCGGCAGCGGCGCCCTCGCCCCCTGCTCCCTGCATCCCCGCCCCGACTTCGTCCGTACCTGCAAGTGAGTCCAGGTCCGCGGAAGGGTCACTTCTAGAATCTCCAGCGCGCGAGGAAGGGAGCGGAGCTCGGGGCATGTCGACCTGACAACTGCCGGGGTGGCGAGGAAAGCTCCCTGTGCTGTAAGTGGCCCCGAAATGGAGCCTGTGGAGGGGTCCAAGCCGGAAAACCCCAGCCGCAAGGAAGCCCCTTTTCTGGGAGGATAGTGGCTCCACCTGCGCCCAGTCCCTCGGTGCAGAGTGGAGGGGCCGTGCTTGCGGTTTCGCTGTTCGCTCTCGGCATCAGTATTAACAAACTGGGGCTTATTTCGCTCAGTTTCCTCTTGGAGAAAGACGAAGACAGAGCAGAGCTGTAATTGGAGCTCTTTGATCCCACTGTAGCAGGTCACGAGGCGTGACAGCAGCGTTGTGTGCCGCACGAAGTCATTGCAATGTAGGTGTGAGAAGGGGCTCTTTCCTGCACCTCACGGTTTGGCTGTGTCTCTGGTTGGCGCTCGGTGTATCAACTCCAGCTACCACTAGCGCGGGACTGCGGTCAGCGGTGCGGACGGGGCATGACCGAGCTCTGCTCGCGGAGAGCCGCTGCAGGAGCGAGGGAGCCGGCTGCCTTCGTCGCGTCTTACCTTCCTGCTTGACGGAATCACTAAGGATATTCGGGGGCTCGTAGGGGGACAGACGATAGGGCTTCTTCCACATCTAGGTAACTCACTGGAATGTGTCACCGCCACTCCGGCAGCTCCTAGTTTTATCAAACACACGAGTCTCTTACTCTCACTTGTAGCCATCTTAAGCGCATAGCATAGCAGTTATTTAAATAAAGCACATTAAAATAGGCGAGCAGGCAGTCTTGTTAAAACTCAGGTGATACTTTGCTCTGGTAGCCTTATTTATGACATTGCTCAGTACCTGGAGTCGTAGCCTTTCTAGGTCACTGTGGTGGTGTGACTCTCTGAGCTCCTTAAGTTCATTAAATCCTGAAGGCCATTTATGAACTTGCCAACCTTTAATGATTTGGGGGAAGAGAAAGGCTTTGGGATTAAATGGTTTGGGCCCAATTATTTGTACAGTTGTTTTCATATTTACAGTTACCTTTGTTTTTAATCTGGAATTTAATATACTTTTGGGTCCTAAATCATCTTCTGTCTTTAAATATCTATTTAACTTTGGCAGATGATAAACAACTGGTAATATATGATTTTTCTTAAAATATTGATTAAGTATCAAAATATGTTTTATAAGAGTTTGCTTTCTAATTATCTGTATTATACACAAATCTAATTTCCATACAAGTCAGCAGGAGAACTGCTATAAAGATTAATACTTTCCCAACTACTAGTCTTGTCTGGAGACTATTGGGTTGAGCTTCCATGTGCTCATTTGAAATCTGGGGAAATGACTTTAGCTGATATTCTGGATTTTGATAGTGAGCAAAGTAGCATTTGGGTTTTGTTAGCAAGAAAATTTTACGTTACTCTACTGTTTCAAATAGCAAATCCAAAACCCTCCCAATTTTTTCCTATAATACCAGCTGTAAAAAAAAGTACTTTGTTTACTTTGCATTGAAGTAGTTCATATTGAACTTAGCTTTTCACTGAAAGTTGAGATTTGATAAAATTCTTAGGCATTTGTGTGTTTTCTAAGCTATTGCAGATCCCAACCCCCTGCTAGACTAATAAGTGGAGAGGAACATTTTTCAAGCAAGAAGTGCCTGGCTTGGTTTTATGAGTATGCAGGTAATGAAATTAATATAAGAAGATATCAGTCACATGCTTTTAACAATTTTTTTGGTTCATTTATTTAACAAATCATTTATTGCAGGCCTGCTTTGTGTTAGTGCTATGTCCTGGGATGAAGGTCTGAGGATTATGGGTAGACTAAGAATTTGGTGCCGTGTCAGGACGATAATTCAGTATATATTTAGTGGGAGGAGTGAAACTCATTTACTCTTGATACAGTTTGTAAAGAGGTGTATTTTTTGGTTTATTTTCACTAGCTAAAGTAGACTTAATATTCTGGGAAACACAAAGTATGTAATAAAACATTTTATGCCTTATATAGTTCTTTTCTTTTCCATATTGAAAATTTTCTGAACCCAAACTGACGTTTTCTGAAACTTTGGGGGAGCCATAGTATAATTTAAGATTCAGGTCTGTCATTGCACAACACATTTGCCCCTTAACCATTGCTGGTTAGCCCCCTTCAGTTCTTCTAGAAATGTGGTAATACATCAGAAAGTAAACAGACTGATACTAATACAGTGTGATAAATGCTGTATTAGGAAGATGTCCTGCAGTAGTTCAGAGGAGGAACATGTCCCCCAGCCTCGGAAGCACCAGGGAAGGGCTTCTGGAAGGAGCTAACTGAAGCAAAATCCTCTCCGCGCTGGCAGCTCGGGGCCTGGGGTGGAGCTGTAGCCTGGGGGTGAAATAGCCCTGGAGGAGATGTGCAGTGAAACACATGTATGAAAAAGCAGCTTGTTTCCCACTTATTACTGACTTTTTCATAAGCATGTGTGAAAACATTTTTTTTTTCTCAGAATAGTTTTGGTCTTACGGAGTTAATGGTTTTATCGCTTCTCCCTCCTTTTATTGCTGTCATTCTCAGCATTTAAAATAAAACAGTGTATGTGCCATCGTGCTCATATCTTGTGCTGATGAGGCCTAAAGTATTCTGTGAACTTTGGGTGTGAGCTTAGGCTAACTGTGGAAAGTAAGACTATTGATGGGGGACGCAACTTCACTGTTGAACCAACTGAGGGCTCCCCAAAGTATAACTTAAAAATTGTTTAGTGACAGAACTTTTTCTTTCTAGACCAGAAAAACTGCTATTACTGGCCTCCCAAGACAATGTCTAACCCAAATTAAATGAAGAGAATTCATTTCTTACTGACCTCCATTTAAATGTTGACCCATTATTCAAAATGCCGGTGTTACTAAAATTCACGATACAGAATCAAAAGGTCACTCGTCTTATTTCGCTTATAAAGAGATACCACAATTTGGTCCTTTTTTTTTTCTTTCACACTTATTTGTATTTCCTCTCCTTGTGACTTTCCTGGGTAGCATAATATTCTAATTAGCTCAACATTTATTTGCGGTATTAGCATTTTTGTAGTAGTCAGCATAATAGTTGCTGTCTTTATTTCAAAAATCGTGCCTAATTATATAATGTTTCCTTAAGATCATTCTGTTAGGTAGGTGTTGTTATTTCTTTTTAATAGATGAGAAAACCAAGGTTCAGATTGAGTAATTTGCCCAAGATCATACAGTGACAAAAGCCAGGATTCAGAGCTTGGTCATTCTGATTAGAGAGCCTATGCTTTTAATTACAATCTTATAATTTCCTTTTTAAAATATGTACATGGCAACTAATTTTCCTTATACAAAAAATATTAATAAATGCACTTGAGGGTAATTTATATTATGTCATTTATTGAATGACTCAGTAAATATTTATTGAGCATTCGCTGTGCATCAGGCACTGTTAAGTGCCAGGGATGTCGTAGTGAACAAGTTAGACAAGATCCCTGTCCTCAAGGGACTTGCTTTCTAGTGGGAAAGACAGTAAATAGCTAAGTAGGCAAGGCAGTTCTAGTTCTTGGAGCATTGTAAAGCTAAAAATATGGCAGTGTAGGGATAGAAATTAGGAAGTTTGGGTAACTTTCAAGGAGGGTGATTAGGGAAGGCATCTCTAGACATTACTTTGGACAGAGACCTAACTGACAAGGAGGAACCGATCATTTACCAAATAAACCAGTCACTGTTGTCTTAAAATGGGGCTCTCCCTTATTAAAATGGAGACGGCCATTGTGCCTACTGGAAATAATACCTGTACAGCACTTTGTGCAGTACCTGGAAGTAGTCAGAAGCTCTTACTGACACAGTAATAGCATTACGGCATTAGATTTCTGGGTCGTAGATTCTGACAGTTCTGTCCCAGGATTAGCAGGACAGCTCCTGTGTAGCTCATGCGGAAGGTGCTGTGTCATCCACGGAGCACAGTTGTTTTCCTGAGCATCTGCTATGGCTGGCGCGGTTTTAGACTGTGCAGATACCGCTGGCAACATTTTATGGTTATAATAAAAAGAAAATGGATTTTTTTTTTACTTTAAAAAATATTTTACCATTAATTTTGTTAATATGATATCATAGGTGATGGTTTTGCCCTTTCAAAAGACCCCTCATCTCGAGTAATAATTACATTAGCAGACGTTAGCGTACAGGGGTCCTATTACTGAACAAAAGCATGGAAAGTGAAAAGGCACCTTTAAAACGTTACAAAGAACCCCAAATGCAGGATAGAATTGCTAACTTCTAATAAAGTTCTACCTGCTGGTAGAGTGAACTAAATCATTCCTGTAGCTTTGGAAACTTCTTTTTTTGCCTGAAAGAGTTAAATTCAGCTGCAGAGTAGATTTATTGGAAGATGTATTTCAGTGAGTAGAACTAACACGGGGCAGTCCGGGAAAAGAACATTGGTACTGGCCTTGTTTTAGAGTTAGATTTGTAGTTATTTGCATTGGTTTGGAAAAGTCACTTAACATTTACAGAAGGGTCTTGTGTATGTCTTATCTATCTCCCTGTAACAAAATTTAATTTGATTCTCATCCAGTATTAACTACCAACTAGTCCTGCAGTTTCTAGGGAGGCTGTCTTTTACAAGAGTTAACTGATACTTCTTGACGCAACTCTTGAGCTTTCTCTTCTGATTACTAATGGTGGCAGCTTTGAGGGCAAGTCAGTTTTCTTTTTCATAGTAAAAATTTATAAGACATTTTTGTCATATAAACTTTTGACCTAATTTTTACTTCCACCAAAATGTATGTAAGGATGCATATATTTTTCACAGCTTTATTGTATATGTATGCTTTTAAAATTACATAATTAACACATTCCCATAAAAAAAATCCTCCAAATACATATTAGGAAGTGAAGGTGTCCTGTAATTACCATCCATCTCACCTTTTAACACCTCACTGCATGAATAACCGCAGTACTTACTTAAACCAGAAAATTAAGGGTTTTAGTTTCAGACCATGTTTTAACATCATCTTAGCAGCCTGGATCTCATCTGAAACAGCAGGAATGTATTGGCCCACATACTGGATGGCTCTACTCTTCTGTGAAGACAAAACCATTGTGCTAGCTTCGTGGTGTGAACTAATGAGGGTGGTGGACAGCGCCATCAATGAGTAGCCGTGGTCTAGTCCATGAAGAGTAAAGCTGTAGGATTTCTCTAAGTCCTTAAGAGAGGAAGACAGGGGTTTTGGGGCCACTTTAATATTCCAAGACTATGTTTTCAAAAATCAAATGTGATAACATATTTCTATTATTAATTAACTGTTTCCATCTTAATTCAGATATGACATTAGTTTCAGATGTACAACATCGTAATTCAACGTGTATACATTGAAAAATGATCACCATAAGTCTAGTTAACATCTATCACCATACGTAGTTGCAAATTTTTTTTCTTGGTCATGAGAACTTTTAATATCTACTCTGAGCAACTTTCAGTATATTAACTGTAGTTAGTCCTCATGCTGTACATTACATCCCAGGACTGATCCATTTTTGAACTAGAAGTTTGTACCTTTTGAGCACCTTCACCCATTTTTCCCACCCCCCATCCCTGCCTCTGGCAACCACTAATCTGTGCTCTGTATTTATGAGTTTGGGTTTTTTTCCTTGTTTGTTTGTAGATTTCACATAGAAGTTAGATCATATGTTATCTGCCCCCTCTCCCGACTTGTTTCCCTTAGCATAATGCTCTCTGGGTCCATTCATGTTGTCACAGATTTGTTGTAATCTTAGCAAGCTACGAAAGACCATGTAATCATGATCTTTTTGGAATTTGGTAACATAAAGAAATAGGAGAGTTGGTGTATTGATTTATATCCGATGCTGCTAAGGGAGAAAATTAAGATCCAAGCGAAGTATCATTAATTTTTGGACAAGTAATAGACATAAGCTAATTGAGGGATTAAACTTTTGTTTCTCTATTAAGGTGGCATAGTTATTGCTTTGCTGTCTATTTAGATCCAAGATGATAAGGAAAGTAGTATTTTCCTAAGTAATTATTTTCAAAATATGTGTATGTTTTTATAGTATTAAATTTTATTTGGTTGTATTTCAAAAGGTAATAAATGACCTTATGTTTTAGTTAAGAAAACAGGTATTCTCTTTTAACAGTCTTGAATTGTGGGCTGGTCCTACACATTCTAGTAAAATTTCTTATGGTTCTTTATATTTACGCATTGTCAAAATATTTTTTCAGAGAAGGCTCTCAGTAATTTTTTTTTTAAACGGATAGGTTCAAGTTACTATACAAATAAATGACCGATACTAATACTACTTCATTTTCCCCCTAAATTTCATTTTATAATGAAAGTTTAAAAAAGCTTAAAGACTATTTCAAAAATTCTACATTTTAAATTGTATAGCAAATATTTATACTTTATCAAAGATCTGTCAAAATTCAAATTTTGTTATTTACAAAAAAACTTATGTGTATTCCTAGATGCCTTTAGTACAATGGCTTATGTTTTATGTTGATATGAAATTATAACAATAAAATATATAAATTATTTTTGTCTTTGAAGGTCCTGATGAAGTTGTAGGGCCAGAAGGAATGGAAAAATTTTGTGAAGACATTGGTGTTGAACCTGAAAATGTATGTTTTATTTTTAAGTAGAATGGAATACAAGTGGGGTATAGAATATTTGTAAATTTCTAAAATTTGGGACACTTTAATCTTATATCAAGATTTTGTTTCTTCATGTTTAATGGTGTAGATTGTCATTTTTAGTATTTTTAATCAATTCGAGTTGGGCATGTGTTCTCCTCTGTGATAACAAATGTCATTTGTAATAGAGTGAGAGAGATTCTACCTTGAGAAACTGTTAGAACTTTGTACTTTTAAGAAATTGGCCCATCTAAATTTCTTTGGAGTTAATAATTCCAGAGGTCATACTCTTTAATAGTTGAAGGATGGAAAAAGTTGTATAAAAATGCTCTCCATGATAAATATAGACATGATTATCTCTGTGCTGACTTTTCCCCTATCCTTTATGTTCTGTTCTTTCCAGATTATTATGTTAGTTTTAGCGTGGAAATTGGAGGCTGAAAGCATGGGATTTTTTACCAAGGAAGAATGGTTAAAGGGGATGACTTCATTACAGTAAGACATTTTTTTAAAAAACAAATTTGATGGCCTATTTGAAGATCTTAATTGATATTTTGTGCTTCATAACTTTTAGAAGTAAGGTTTCACTTTAAAGGAATCAAATTGGTTTGATGTGTAACAATCAGTTAGGGATTGACAAAATTTTATATTGTGGTCTTAACAAAATGAACCATTACCCCATTTTTCATACTCTCTGAGAACCTCAGTACAGTCTTATTAAAATCATTGACTCCTGGTGGGTGAATTAGAGGTTTGTGATCAAAGTTACTTACGCACAGATTGTTTGTGCAGTCAGGGATTTCCTTCTCTGAATATAGAGTTCTGCTGGTAAGGAGTCTGTTCTTGGAGCAGTCCTAAGCTCTGGGGCCTCTTCTCCTCTGCAATTTTATGCCTGATTTTGAAAAGATATTTGAAGATAGAGTTACGTGGCACTTTTATTACTTCTTTCTGCTCAATTAATCTGACAAAAAGATAAGTGAAAAGTTGTGAGACTTCCCTGTAGCCCCAGCCACGTTCCGGTTACACACTTTCAAACGCTGCCTTCGAACTCTTTTGTGAGGTTTCAGAATTGCTTCTGTATAAAAATCATGTGATTTCAACCTTCCAGAGTAAAGTGTGCTTAGTTTCAAAATCATTTAGTAATTATGTGTTATTTTTAAATTATGTCATGTTCCTAATATTCATGCAGGATGTTACTAATTACCAACATTCAAAAATAGAGAAAGTATTAATTTACAATACTTTTGAACCAAAAGTTGGGGGTTAATTAGCCATGTGGTTTCCTGTTGTGGTTATGCTTTTATTAACAGTTTATTCATTATAACTTATTTGCGTGTCCTTAAATTTCAGAATACCTCAGTTATTTTTTTAAGTGTATCTGTTCAAATGGAACTGAATTTTTATATTTGAATGTTCAGCGTTACATGCTTTGTAATTGTCCTTTTTAACCAGTATTAACATGTAGATATTTCTTATATATTTATGTAAAAACCTTTGCTTATATGAGCCAAATTATAGCTTCTAAAATAGAACATAAAATCAACCCTGTCATTTTAATTATTTATACGTGACATAAGGAGTCAGACTTGGAGAGGTGAACAAAATGTTTGCCAAGGTTTGTGTAGCTGTTTAGTGGCCCAGCTAGGACCTAGAATTTAAATTTCCAGAATACCAGTCTAGCATACTGTACTTCCTGTTGCATTATCTTTCTGTCTATGTGTTTTGAATGTTTTTGAATCATAGTATTTACAACCAGGCTTGAATCCTGTCATTCATCTAAGGTGTCATAACATACCAAATTCAAATGATGTTGATTCTGAAATTCTTTGGAAATATCTAACCTTCAATTAGCTTTTTAGAAAAGATAAAATATACAGACAAGTATGCAAAGAATATAAACTAATTTTCATATAGTTTTTGTCTGTTTTATTGGAACTTGTATCAGTTGTGACATTGCTTATTGATGGTAAGACATTTTATTTGGCACTATAATTGCTTTTTGTACTACTCCCGCTGAATTTTTTTGTATATTGCCTTTTTGAACATCCCAGCTAACAAGTGTTCATGTACTTTTAAACCAAAACCTTCTCATTATTTGTTTTTGCATAACTTGATGTAATATAGTCTTTGTATAACAGAAATGTGGAAGCACAAAGCATTTCTACTAATTAGAATAATTAGCATATGGCTTTCATTACAAGAATAGAAATTGACTTAACCCTTGAACATATTATTTTTTATTCGCACATCTTTTCTGTAGGAAGTTCACAAGTCACACAACATAAAGGTGGTTATTGAACTTTTAAAATTGACCCTGAGGTCAATAAATGTTTCACTCCTTTATTATCCCCTGCCCCTCTGCTTTACTCTATGCTGTAAAGCCTTGTCGCTGCTCAAATTCGGCAAGTGTTCTTGACTGGGAAAACAGTTGTTTTTTTAACCCCCAATCTAGATTGCTATGTGAAGTACAGAGCATCTCTTGTCAGTTAGCCAAGTCTTGTTACTCCCTGAATTTTCTTGTAAGAAAAACTTGCAAAGACTATAGTAGTATAAAATTGAAAGCAGGAGAAACAAAAGAATCTATAGAAGTCTTAATTTTTGATTTTATAGTTTCCTGGTGTACTTGGTTTTATTTAATACGTATAGTCATAAAATGTAAAACTTCACAGACTTGATTTCCTTTGCAGATTTTTCATAGTCCTAGGATTTGCTTTAACCTGGGCAATGTTATGTGTTGGTCCCTAAATTGGCTTAATGTAGTTATCAGTTGTTTCAAATTAATTATTTTAACCCTTAGAAAACTTTAGTAGGGCTCTGTTGAGGAATAGAAACAGCCTGGTAGCTAAAACCTAGATGTGCTCAAGGATCGTAGACTGTAACAACCGTGATTGATTAAAATCTGTCATTGTGTAGGATGCTTCTGGACATTCATTTATTTTCAGGCTGTTAATTCATACAGACTTTGTGTATGTGAATTGCCTTCATGTGGAGGAATTTGTGGGTGTGAGTTTGTGTAGAAGTAGCCTCCAGTGGCCATTTCCTAGGTATCGGAGGACAGAGTAGCCACTTCCTTCGCAGGGACGTTACTCTCTAGGCCATCGTCGTTCGGTAACTGCCACGTTGTCTGTAGACCCGTACGCTGCGCTCCTGTGCTCTGCCGGGTGCTTTGCTGCTTACCTGTTACCGCAGTGACACAGAAGGCTGGTTCTGCCCTCTGCTGAGCATGCTGAGAGGGCAGGGAGGGCCCTGGGATGCTGTCACCCGACGTCCGGGGGGAACGAGACAGGCGCTGGGGTGCAGAAGCACAGCCGCTGATGAGATTAACTGAGGCCGTGAGACGGGAGAGCTGTACGCGGGGGTCCTTTGAACTGGGCCTTGAAGCGAGGTTAGGATTTTGGTGGTGAAGGATATAGGAAATGTTACTGCTGAAGAGAAGTCATGAGCAGAGCCTTGGGAAAGGAAAATGTGTGTGTGTGAGAGAAGAAGTAGTCTGGTTGGTTCTAATCCAAACGTAAGTAAAGAAAATCGACAGAATGGGTTTGATTTCCAGATGGCGGGAATAATGTGGGCAGAGCTTCAGCCCTGTGTTACAGGCCGTGGGAAGCCACCAGGGAGCAGAGAGTTTGCAACAGAGCAGTCGTTTTCGTGTCTGATGGCCACGGACTCTTGCGAGAGCCTTACGAAGTCTGGCCTCGTCCCCATGACGACGCACCTGCGCTGCTGCGCACAGCGTGGCTCTTCCTCTTCCTCGCATCCGTGCCGGCTGGAGTCCAAGGGTGCTCGCTGGCCCCAGCGGAGAACTTTCCTCACATCTTCTAGCTGAGGGGGGGTCGGAGCAAGGGTGAGACACCATGTCGGTGGAGAAGACCACATGGAACCCTGAAAGGACTGTCCTTGAGTCCGATCGTGGGCAGCTGCACCAGGAGGCAGGCACCGCCAGGAGTGGCCGCAGCTGCGTGTCCTGCGTGACAGGCTGCCCGCCCTCGGGTCTTTCGGGTCTCGTAGTGAGCTCCGGACCATGGAGATCCAGGGCAGGCTCTGGCTTGACTGGATTTAGTTGAGAAGGGAATGGGGAGCATTTTTCTGACTTTCTGGTGAGGATGGAAGACCGAGGTGGGCAGGGTGCTGTGGTGTGTGTTGTGTGTGACTGTCATTTATGTAGCATTTGGGGCCCAACTACTAACTGGCATTAGCATTCTTCTGCGGTGCTCTCCATGACAACTTTAAATGTCCCCTCCACATTTCCAGATACCCCCAGGGATGTACCGTTTTGGTCAGTAGACCTCATCCAGAGAAAGTTCTAGATATGGAACTTTGTGAGTAGAATTTTTCTGTTGTGTATCAGTGTCCCAGCATACTTATTGGGACTTCTCTAAAGAAGAGAATCTCACGTAGATCTAATATGTAAATGGCCATTTCTTCTCATTTTGGAGGTCTTTAAATTAGAAGCAGAAATTTAAAAGCCTCCCATTAATCAAATATTTAGCAATACTCAGGAAATTAATGTCTAAGTCCTAATGTTGAGATTTAAACCCGTGTCTACTCATTCTAACCACAGTCGCCTTGGGGAATGGTATCCTTTGGTGCCAGTGTCCCTAAAATCCGTGGGGTTTTGTTTAGTTGTTTAGAAACTCTCTTGCTTTCCGTGATGTACTAGTGACGTGTGCGTTTCTTTTTGACTTCAAGGGAAACGTTCTTTCTAATCTTTCCAAGTTACGAGGTGTGGACATGCTAATCTCCGAGTCTCTCTCGGGCTAGGTTAACTGTGAGACTTGTCACGTGTCCGTGACACTCCCCGGCTTTGCCAGTCCTTCAGTTTCTGTGATGTGGGCACTGAACACGGAAGTTTGTCCTCTTGTTTCTTTCACTCTTGAAGAAGAAAACATCGATTGTGTTCTATGAGATTCTTTCTCTGCTCGAGACTGAGGTAGACGGTGGGAGTGGTGTGGGGTAGTTTGCGCAGAGACGCCAGGGTGCAGGTGATGGTAAGCCACGGGCCTGAGAGGGGGCATCTCTCGCGGAGAACTGTCGTCATACGGAGCTTGTGTATTCCTTAACCGCGCGGCTGTCTGCGCCTGTTCCTGTCCCCTCAAAATACGGAGTCAGTCATGTGCCCGAAGCCACAGGGAAACCACAACTTCTGCCGAGGGAGAAGTTGGAATTTCACCTGGTCTCTCTCGCTTTGACTGGAAACTTAGCTTTTCACTTTCTGTCTTAAGCTTAATGAGATCATAGCCTTAAGCTAATGAGATCATGAGAGAATATCACTGCGCTGTGTACCTGCGGGATGTGAAGTATTGGAAAAGGTTGTGATTTCTTGGATTCCTATCTCCTTGGTAACTTGTAAGTCACCACTTTTACACTCGATGATGATTTTGTTGGAACTACAGTTTCCGCTAACCTTTCCCCAGGGAGGGATTTTGAAACTTTTTATAATTAAATAAATACATACATTGTGCCTTTAAAATTTTTTTACTTTGTGGCTTCTTTTTGGTATTCATACTTCTGTTTAACAAATAATTTTGGAATGCTTTCATATGCCAGGCCCTGAAGAATGATTTCAAACTCTGGGGGCAGTAAGAGAAGGAACTTCTGAACATAGGGAAGCAGCCTCTGTCATGTTTGCCTTCCTGAGTCTCAAGTATATTAAGATTCTGAATGAGATTTTGTGAGAAAATGTGAATCACATTACTAAAAAATATGTGAAAAACACTTCTTCAGAAAGCTACAAAGATTGAGAAGATGAGGCCTCTACTTAGACAGGTGTATGAGGAAGCTAGTACACGTAAGAGGCTCCCTAAAATGTCGGACTCCCGAACACCATCAGCTGATCATTCCGGGG
>PISX010025809.1:0-25564 GCA_004024625.1 Mellivora capensis | reverse complement strand
AGTACTTTATAGTTTTCTGAGTATAGATTTTTAGCCTCTTTGGTTAGGTTTATTCCTAGGTATCTTATAGTTTTGGGTGCAATTGTAAATGGGATTGACTCCTTAATTTCTCTTTCTTCTGTCTTGTTGTTGGTGTAGAGAAATGCAACTGATTTCTGTGCATTGATTTTATATCCTGACACTTTACTGAATTCCTGTATAAGTTCTAGCAGTTTTGGAGTGGAGGCTTTTGGGTTTTCCACATATAGTATCATATCATCTGCAAAGAGTGATAGTTTGACTTCCTCTTTGCCAATGTGGATGCCTTTAATTTCTTTTTGTTGTCTGATTGCTGAGGCTTAGGAATTCTAGTACTATTTTGAATAGCAGTGGTGATAATGGACATCCCTGCCATGTTCCTGACCTTAGCAGAAAAGCTTTCAGTTTTTCTCCATTGAGAATGATATTTGTGGTGGGTTTTTCATAGATGGCTTTGATAATATTGAGGTATGTGCCCTCTATCCCTACACTTTGAAGAGTTTTGATCAGGAAGGGATGCTGTACATTGTCAAATGCTTTTTCAGCATCTATTGAGAGTATCATGTGGTTCTTGTTCTTTCTTTTATTAATGTCTTGTATAACACTGATTGATTTGCGGATGTTGAACCAACCTTGCAGCCCTGGAATAAATCCCACCTGGTCGTGGTGAATAGTCCTTTTAATGTACTGTTGGATCCTATTGGCTAGTATTTTGGTGAGAATTTTCACATCTGTGTTCATCAAGGATATTGGTCTGTAATTCTCTTTTTTGATGGGATCCTTGTCTGGTTTGGGGATCAAGGTGATGCTGGCCTCATAAAATGAGTTTGGAAGTTTTCCTTCTATTTCTATTTTTAGGAACAGTTTCAGGAGAATAGGAATTAATTCTTCTTTAAATGTTTGGTAGAATTCCCCTGGGAAGCCGTCTGGCCCAGGGCTTTTGTTTTTCTGGAAATTTTTGATCACTGTTTCAATATCCCTACTGGTTATGGGTCTGTTCAGGTTTTCTATTTCTTCCTGGTTCAGTTGTGGTAGTTTATATGTCTCTAGGAATGCATCCATTTCTTCCAGATTGTCAAATTTGTTGGTGTAGAGTTGCTCATAGTATGTTCTAATAATTGTCTGTATTTCTCTTTTTTTTTTATTTTTTTCTTTATTTATTTGTCAGAGAGAGAGAGAGACAGAGCGAGCACAGGCAGACAGAGTGGCAGGCAGAGGCAGAGGGAGAAGCAGGCTCCCTGCCGAGCAAGAGCCCGATGTGGGACTCGATCCCAGGATGCTGGGATCATGACCCGAGCTGAAGGCAGCCGCTCAACCAACTGAGCCACCCAGGCATCCCCGTTTGTATTTCTTTAGTGTTGGTTGTGATTTCTCCTCTTTCATTCATGATTTTGTTTATTTTGGGTCCTTTCTCTTTTCTTTTTGATAAATAATGCCAGGGGTTTATCAATCTTATTAATTCTTTCAAAGACCCAGCTCCCAGTTTCGTTGATTTGTCTATTGTTTTTTTTGGTTTCTATTTCACTGATTTCTGCTCTGGTCTTTATGATTTCTCTTCTCCTGCTGGGTTTAGGCTTTCTTTCTTGTTCTTTCTCTAGCTCCTTTAGGTGTAGGGTTAAGTTGTGTATTTGAGACCTTTCTTGTTTCTTGAGAAAGGCTTATACCGCTATATAGTTTCCTCTCAGGACTGCATTTGCTGTGTCCCACAGATTTTGAACTGTTGTGTTTTCATTATCATTTGTTTCCATGAATTTTTTCAATTCTTCTTTAATTTCCTGGTTGACCCATTCATTCTTAGAAGGATGCTGTTTAGTCTCCAGGTATTTGGGTTCTATCCAAATTTCCTCTTGGGATTGGGTTCTAGCTTCAGAGCCTTGTGGTCTGAAAATATGCAGGGAATGATCCCAATCTTTTGATACTGGTTGAGACCTGATTTATGACCCAGGATGTGATCTATTCTGGAGAATGTTCCATGTGCACTAGAGAAGAATGTGTATTCTGTTGCTTTGGGTTGAAATATTCTGAATATAACTGTGATGTCCATCTGGTCCAGTGTGTCAGTTAAGGCTTTTATTTCCTTGTTGATCTTTTGCTTGGATGATCTGTCTATTTCAGTAAGGGGAGTGTTAAAGTCTCCTACTATTATTGTATTATTGTTGATGTGTTTCTTTGATTTTGTTATTAATTGGTTTATATAGTTGGCTGCTCCCACGTTAGGGGCATAGATATTTAAAATTGTTAGATCTTCTTGTTGGGGCATTTAGCCCATTAACATTCAGGGTAACTATTGAGAGATATGAATTTAGTACCATTGCATTGCCTGTAAGGTGACTGTTACTATATATTGTCTCTGTTCCTTTCTGATCTACTACTTTTAGGCTCTCTCTTTGCTTAGAAGACCCCTTTCAATATTTCCTATAGAGCTGGTTTGGTGTTTGCAAATTCTTTCAGTTTTTGTTTGTCCTGGAAGCTTTTTATCTCTCCTTCTATTTTCAATGATAGCCTTGCTGGATATGGTATTCTTGGCTGCATGTTTTTCTCGTTCAGTGCTCTGAATATATCATGCCAGTTCTTTCTGGCCTGCCAGGTCTCTATGGATAAGTCTGCTGCCAATCTAATATTTTTACCATTGTATGTTACAGACTTCTTTTCCTGGGCTGCTTTCAGGATTTTTTCTTTGTCGCTAAGACTTGCAAATTTTACTATTAGGTGACAGGGTGTGGACCTATTCTTTTTGATTTTGAGGGGGGTTCTCTGCACCTCCTGGATTTTGATGCTTGATCCCTTTGCCATATTAGGGAAATTCTCTACAATAATTCTCTCCAATATACCTTCTGCTCCCCTCTCTCTTTCTTCTTCTTCTGGAATCCCAATTATTCTAATGTTTTTTCGTCTTATGGTGTCACTTATCTCTTGAATTCTCCCTTCGTGGTCCAGTAGCTGTTTGTCCCTCTTTTGCTCAGCTTCTTTATTCTCTGTCATTTGGTCTTCTATATCACTAATTCTTTCTTCTGCCTCATTTATCCTAGCAGTAAGAGCCTCCACTTTTTATTGTGCCTCATTAATAGCTTTTTAAATTTCAACTTGGTTAGATTTTAGGTTTTTAGTTCTCCAGAAAGGGCTTTTATATATCCAGATATCCAGAGAGCATTTCTCTAATATCTTCCATGCCTTTTTCGAGCTCGTCTAGAACCGTGAGAATCATCATTCTGAAATCTAGATCTGACATATTACCAATGTCTGTATTGATTAGGTCCCTAGCCTTTGGTACTGCCTCTTGTCCATTTTCTTGTGGTGAGTTTTTCCACCTTGTCATTTTTTCTAGATAAGAGTATATGAAGGAGCAAATAAAATACTAAAAGGGTAGCAAAGACCCCAGAAAAATGCCCTTTAACCAAATCAGAAGAGACCCCAAATCGTGGAGGGGGGGGGCGAGAAAGGGGATAAAAAGAAGTTCCAAAAAAAAAAAATTAAAAAAAAAGAAAACAAATAAAAAATATAAAAAAGAAAAAAAAAATATATATATATATATATTAGACTGGTGACTAGAACAGTGTCACCCACTTAATTGTGGGGTTTTTTAGTCTCTTAGAAGAACGTTCTTCCCAAAATTTTAAAGAATGAAAAATGTATATAAGGGTAAACACAGTGAAGGGATGGAATATGCCTATAAAGATGAAAAACAAAAAAATAATTTTTTTAATTTTTTTTAAAAAAGGAGTTGATAAAGTTGATTGGGAGAATAAAGAAAAAGAAAGTGGAGAGAATTTGCTCAGGCTGGAGGCTAGAACAAGCCCGGAGCTAGATTTAGGGTGTCTTTTGATCCACTAGAGGAAGTTGTACCCCAAATTTTTTAGAAGAAAAAAACCTTGTGTGAATACAAAAAATAGAGTTAAATACTATGAAGGATAAAATATGACTATAATATTGAAGGTTCAAAAAAGATTATTATTTTTTTGGAAAGGTGTGGTTAAGATAAACTAGTTTAAAAATGTTAAAAAAAAAAAGAAAAGGGTAAAAGTTAAAAAAATTTAGCAGAAAAAGAGAAAAAGAAAAAAAAATAAAATTAAAGAAAAAATTAAATCAACTGGAAGACTAAAGAATCATGGGGAGAAAGCCATGAATTCTACACTTTGCTTCTCCCCCTCTGGAGTTCTGCTGCTCTCCTTGTTAAGTGAACTTGGTCTTGGCTGGATCTCTTTTTGATCTTCTGGGGGAGGGGCCCGTTGCAGTGATTCTCAAGTGTCTTTGCCTGAGGCAGAGCTGCACCGCCCTTACCAGGGGCCGGGCTAAGTAATCCTCTCGGTTTCACTTTCGGGAGCTTTTGTTCCCTGAACGCTTTCCATAGAGTTTTGGAGGACGGGAATGAAAATGGCGACCTCCCAATCTCTGGCCCAGAGGAGCTGAGAGTTCGGGGCCCCACTCCTCAGTGCGCCCTCAGAGAAAAGCCCCAATCACTCCCATCTCCCTGGCCTCTGGCTGCGCTCTGAGCTCATCCAGCCTGTGACTGGTTCAAGGTAACCCTGAGCTGAGAGCTCACTCCTCGGCTCTGTCTTTGTAGCCGGCTTCCCCACTCTAATACGTGCGAGCTCTGCGACACTCAGACACCCCCGATCCTTCTGTGACCCTGCAGGACCTGGGGCCACGCTGACCCCGCGTGGTCTTCACCCTGGTTTAGCCTCTGGAGTGATGTCCCTCAGTGGCGCAGACTTTTAAAAGTCCTGATTTAGTGTTCTGTTGCTCCACCGCTTGCCAGGAGCCGGCCCCTCCACTGGGCTCTATCCTCCTGTCGCTTTTGATTCACTTCTCCACCAGTCCTACCTTCCAGAAAATGGTCGATTTTCTGCTTCCAGAATTGCTGTTCTTCCTCTCTTCGATCTCCCATTGGATTTGTAGGTGTTCGCAATGGTTTGATAAGCTATCTAGCTGATCTCCTGCTACCTGATGTAGTCTCAGCCTGCTACTTCTCCGCCATCTTGACTCCTCCCCACTTTCTTTTTTTTTTTAAGATTTTTTTAAGTACTCTGCACCCAACATGAGGCTGAAACTCACAATCCTGAGATAAAGAGTCACATGCTCCACTAACTGAGCCAACCAGGCACCTCTTGAGACATTTCTGGTTACCATGACTGTGGGTGTGTTACTGGCACCTGTGGGTAGAAGCCAGGAATCCCACAAAATATCCTACAATACACAGAACAGCTCCCACAACAAAGAATTATCTAGCTCAAGATGACAAAAGTGCCAAAAGTGTGTTCAAAGCCCTCCAAAACTGTAAATTCCATGAGGAGAGTAATCATATATCTTTTGTTTATATCTCTAAACCTAGAACTAATCAGTATTCCTGCCACACAAGGGCTCTCAGTAAAAAGATGTTGAATTAATAAATGAATCTCTCTCTCACTCGACTTCTTCTCTTTCATGCACATGTCTGTCGAAATACATGCACTCTGGCTCTATTGTGCCTAGGTGTGCCTCCTTGCTTTGGAAGACCTTGCCTAAGAAAAGCAAATCAGATCCCAGAAGGCAGCCCAGGGGAAACAAAGCATGAGGCCAACTATTGGCACCCATATGCAGTGTAGGATTAAGAAAAGTGGTAAGAGAAGACAGGATCACACACTCAGAACAGTCACCAAGGAAAAAAAAATTAAATGGGAATTTCAGGCTAAATCCTGAGATGACATTTAAAAATATTAATTTTTCCTATCTTTTATATCCTTCTGGAATTTAGAAGAATTGGTTATAGCTCCAGTAGGCAGGTGGCTGCCTAAAGGATCCAGGATCATAGCCATTTCTCTCCAACTAATGGTCAGTTTCTTACATTTTGAGAAAAGTTGTGCCTTCTCAGGTTTTAATTTTAATTTTAATTTTAAAACTTTTTTGGAGGTTCCAAATAGAAGTTCTGACCTCTACCATCCCCTTTCAAATCTAAGTAGATAGCATTTAGAAAACATGAGCAGTTAGCAAAGAAGCTTAAATGCCTCTCAAATTATTTGTCTGAATTTGGCCAAGTTCGCTAATTCCTCCAGACTTGAGCTGTCTCATCTGTAAATTATGTGACTTATGCCAAACAACTTCAAGTTCCTTTCACCTAAAATCTGATGATTCAATGATTTAAAAGGCAGAAATTATAAGCTCTAATGAGGTGATATTTTGAGCTTTGCCAAATCACAGGGTTTTTCTAGGTAGTTCCCCTATTACTGCAGAGTGCAACAGTTTTGCTTGATACCATCAACAGGTGTGTAATTAAGCCTGATCTTTCTCCAGCATAGTTCATTTTCCACTGATGGGTCTACAATTAAAACAACTCCCTCCCCAGAGAAGTATACATCAGTGTTATACTTTTCAACTTTAATTACACTGGTTGAAGATGAGTAAATGCGCCCGAGATCCCAATTGGGAGGGAAGAGATTCATTAGGTGGTTGTAATATGCCATCTAGTCTGCATTTCAGGTTTCTGTCTCCACATAAGGAAGATGGCCTTTGACAAATCTGCCCAAATATTTCAGTGATTAAGTCCATCTGAAACGGCCTACCTTTGCTCTAGTAATTGGTGAATACTAAAGACCTGGACCTTTCAAAGAGATAAGTACAGTGTCAAAGCCAAAGGTAATTTACTACTTCAGTGCTTTTTAGTAGAAGGGCCAAAATAGCCTGTTAATACTTTACAGAAGAAAAAGGAAAGTTTCTAAATTTCTCTATTATCACATCTCTTTTCGGTCAATCTCTATCACAGCTTTTTTTTTTCCCCTTTTTCATAGCACTAATACAAACTGACTTCATCTATTCATTTGTTTGTTTACTTTTTATATTATTTGGCTCTCTTCATTGGAATTTCAGCTCTGTGTATTTGGGAACAGACAAGGCAGGGTTGGAGATCTCGTTGATTTAAAACCATATGACTATTTGGAATACAGTGTCTGGCCCTTGGCACTCATTAAGCATTTGCTGACTGAATGAATAAGTACTAGTTCTGAATATTTCCTTTAAACATCCTGGTTGGTGGAGATTTGGAGGTTTGAGGTAACTGATGTCGAGCTTGTATGACAGACTTGGTATTTCTTTGGCTTTATAATTCTCTTAAATAGTTGGCAGGATTTTGGTCTTTTGATTCCAAATTAATTCAATAACTTAGTATTCAAAACCCATCAATCTATTTAGGTCATATTTTTCCAATCTAGAACCCAGCCTGGGAATTTTATCCTTCAGCAACAGGTCTAGGTGCTCAGCCCATCCTCTCTTATTCTAGTGACCCCATCTTGGTTTCTGCCTGGGAGCAATTTGTCACCAAGGTTTTAGTTGCCCTGTGCCCTAACCTACCTCACACTATTATGGGACAAACTGGTCTCTTTTCAGGCAGGAAGGCATAACAGAGCAGTTCCCTGAAAAGGCCTGGAGAGTCAGATTTTCCCTAAGCCTCACTCTTACTTCTTACTGTTTCCTACCTTCTTGCCTGAACACACCATCCTTACTTTGTGTATCTTTAATTTGAGGACATGGTTTAGGATTTTCCAAACCTGTGAAATAAGACTTTTAAACCATCTCATACTCTGGGCTGCAAATAAAAAAAGACCTCTCTTAGCAAATTATATTTGCTTCCTTCTCTGTATTCAGACAACACAGTTTCTACATAAGCTTGTCTCTTTTTGGTAGAACATCACCATGGCTTCGAAATATAGTCCATAAAGATCCAATATCCTGCCACTTTGCTATCAAGCCTCTAATTAATTTTCCAGCTTCACTAAGTACATGGTCTGAGCACCAAGATATCAAAGCTGAAACTTTAATCATCTGCTTTGCTGTTGTATAATATAGCTTTCCAATTTCAGAGCTGAGATAATATTTAAAAGTGCAACTTTAAAAAGGTGTTATGGAAGTGTCTTCATTGTCCTCCACCAATTCTAAAACAGCCCATTCTACAGTGTAGGATCATTCATTTGTAACCCCAAATTCCAAAATTCATTTTTGTATCACAGGTTTTCTGTTGTAAGTAAGAGAAACTGTGACTTAAGTACACAAACAAAATATATATTTAATGGCCCACATAACTAAAAAGTCCAGGTTGACTAGCTTGAAGACACTGATGAATTTAGGCATATCAAAATGCTGGCCAACAGTTCCAGAGCTACATCTGAGATTCAAATCTAGTGGAAAAGAACCCACATATGTTTGGCCACTTGATTAAAAAGACTAGCTTTAGTATTAGCTTTAACCCAAGCCAACTGTTTTGATACATCCATCTCTAAATCAACAACTTAGGCAGGGAAATGTCTACCATTATTTGAAAGGCAGAGTCAACTCCATCTGAAGCCAGTAAGTAGAAATTATGAAAAGCAGTTGCTTCCCCAAGGAAAAGTGGAGCATATTTGTCAGAATGGCAGAAGAGCAGCTAAGTCCTGGAAAGCCAAAATCACAAATATCCCCAACAACAGTGGTTCACAATCAGGAACTAGTTTGCTCCTCAGGAGACCCTTGTCAAAAATCTAAAGACATTTTTTATTGTTATACCTTGGGTCAGGGGAGTTGTGGAGGGATCAGGGAGAGATAGGTGCTACTGGAATTCAGTGGTTAAAGGCCAGGGATGCCACTAAACATCCTACAATCACAAGCCAACAACCTACAACAAAGAATTACACAGCTCAAAATGTCAGTAGTGTCAAGGTTGATAGACCCTGACCTATAGTAACAGAGATGAAATATTTCCACTTGGTTGCACCAAAAGAAATGGAAATACAGGATGGAGCAGGAACAGAATATAAACATACTTAGAAGACATACTACCCACTCAATTTAAGGGACTAAACAGGAAAAGAAAAGATTTTCCAAACACCAGACAACTAATATTTAAGACCTATAAGTACACATTGTTCTGCCATATCTGAACTACATTTCTAAGAAAATGGCTATTACATATTAGTTTTTCAACCCACAAATATGTACCTTCATTATACTAACAATAACTCTTAAATATAATGAATGACCATCTAACTCTTAAATCAATGGTCCTGTATTTTGTTTTTATTCTCATTGACTTCTCTGTAGGGTTTGAAATTTTTTGACTACTTACTCATATCTGACATGATTTTTTTTTCTTTTTTTAAATGTGGCCCTGTATTTCCCATTATGTCATATCTCCCCTCTTAGAAAACTCTTTGACTTTTATGATCTCTAATGGTATCTCTGGGTTGAAGACTCACAAATATGTTTCACCAGCCCTTATTTCTCTTCCCAAGTCTGGTACCTTATTTCCAGTGGTCTATTGCAGATATCTTCCTGAGTATCTCCCTGTCATTTCAGAATAAACATTGATAACAACAAAGCTTTCATCTCCTAAGACCATCTTTCATTCTTGACTTGCACATATCCTCTTAAATTTTTGAATAACTGAGGCTGTGGCACCATCTTTGACTCCTTCTTTAGTCACCTGTCCCAGCAATTCCCCAGTCTTACCAGTCTTATAATCTCTGTTGTATCTTTTCCTTCAATTCCAAGTCCCATTGTTACCCACCTATTTTGGGTGCTTACTGCTTTTTGCTAAGATACTGTAGAATCCTTCTCACTGATCGCCTACTCCATCCTTTGCCAATCTATGCTGCACACTATTGTTAAATTATACTTCTGCACAATTGCTTTGATGATACCAACCACTCTGCTCAAGAGTTCAAAGTCTCAATTGCCAACCAGATAAAAGGCAATTAGTTTAGCCGAGAAAGCAAAGTTCTTGATAATCTGACATCAATGTGACTTTTCAATCCTGTTTCCTGTTGTTGACCTGTACAGACTCCTCTCCAATCCATGGCTTCCCAAATTTTCTGCATACATCTTCATGATTCTGTTCACACTGCCCTTCCAACTCATAATACTCTACCCTTTTTCTCTCTCAAATATACTCTTACCCATTACTTCTCTCCCACTTCTACTACAGGAATGGAACAATTTAGTTCCCACCTTCATGATCAGTTATAGTCCCTGTTCCCTGGTCTGCTTATGACTGAAGGTAGAAGTAATTTCATCAAATCTCTCCTTTCCCTCATATTCCAGAGTCCACCTTTAAGATCCTCTTCCCATTTCTCCAAATAGAACAATGCTCACCTACACTTTAATACCTAGATCCCTACCTAATTTCTAAATGCAACTGTCAACCTCTATGGCCAGTTTTTATAAAAAGACTTTTTTTTTCCCCCTCTGTTCCAATTTTCTGTCCTGTCTGGTACTCTCCAACCTCTCAGTACCCACACCCCTCCCCTATCTTCCAAAGTATGTAGTTTTGTTACAAGTTCTACCTGATCCCCATATGGCCATGTCTCTCCTATATATTAAGACATCTTGCTACTTCATCAGAAATCTTCCAAAGTCAACTGTTGCCAATAATAAGTCTGCCCTTTGAAAACAGTGCCTTGGCTATCAAATTGGATAGCCTGTCAGCACCTATACCTGATTCAGCTCTTTAATTCCTGTCCTACTCTAATAGGTGGGTATAACTTCAGGCCTACAACCCTCTCTCCTGGACTAGCCTACCCAACTGTAGGTAACTGACCAGGACCCACTTTATTCCCAAGACCTCAAGACATTGTGGTCTCCAATGTTGCAAACATGGCCCTTCCTTCAAGCCCAAGCTAAAACCACATTCTTCTCTTCCAATCAGGGCATCCCCGACCTAAACTATTTCCTTCTTTTTTTATACTCTGATAATATGTATACAACTTATTTGATAATTAATCATGCACTGCCTTTTGACATCTCTTCTATTATTTCCAATAGCTATTTGAATCTGAGCTCACTCAGCTTTTCACATCTGGACTCATCAATTTCAACTGTATGAGAGGCAGTCCTTCACAAATGTTAAAAGCATGGTTTCTGGAACCAGATGACCAGATTTAGTACTGCTTCCTATATTAGCCACATATTTAAAATGGCAAAATAACAGTCCTGATGTCATAGAATAAAGATTAAATAAGCTATGCATATAAAGCACTTAGGACATTCTGCTCATATTTATTTTATAATCGGAAACTATGTGTTACTTTTAAAATGTTCTGGAAGGGGAGTTTTCTTCTACCTCAGATAATTAATATCATATAGTTTCCAGTACAGCCTTGGGGGATCAGGTCCAAAAGTGAAAGTATGTAAGTTAACAGTCTGCAATGGAAAAAAGCAAGTAAGCAAGATGCAGTGAATATGCAGCCACAGAATCCCCACAGATAGTATCATAAGACCTTATGTTTTGTGCATAAGTTGTTTGCATTTTGTTCTACTTGCCATTGTCCACTGGTCAAGGAAGGCCTTGGAAAACCAACTGTTGATCTAGAAAAAAAAGGTCAGGGGAGCCTCCAATCACAGAGCCACAAATTTTGAAATCTTGTCCCTGATTGAATCATGCCTAAAAATGCAAGTATTACTTTATAGAGTTCAGGTTTTTAAAGCTGTACCTGAGCTGCCAAAAGCAATTCACACAGGGAAATAAATAGTAAGACATCAAAAGATAAAATAGCTTCCTTTTTATTTTTTTTTGGCTTAAAAAATCTACTGTATGCTCTTATAATGTCCTTTAAAATATTCATTTGTAGTGGAAAGACGTAAGGCTAGATCAAAAGTGCATATGTACCATGTTCAGCCTCACTCAAATTTCTACAGCACTTTGTTCATAAACTTAGTAACTTGCCACCAAGTCCACAATAATGATTCAAATATCCTTTCTCCATATTTTGCAAGTCAGATTGGCTCAAAGGCTAAGCTTAAGGAAGAAAGCCACATGTATTTTTATTTTGTTTTCGAGTACTATAGATATTGTGACTTTAAGACCCCCTCAACATTTAGATGGTGATACAAAACTTCCCACCAAAAAGGGTCATGAAGCCCATCCAATTTTTTTCCTTTTTTCTTTCCCAGTATGTCTTGCAAGAGCCATGTTCTCTAAAATACCAGTCCAGAAGACACAAAAAGTCAAAAACCCTTCCTAGGACATATTCATGCCTCCAAAACTTACCTTGAAAATATCGGCCAACTTAATACAAAAGACCTCAGACAATTCGATCTTAAGCCCTTACTCTCTAAGTTATCAAGAAAGAAAAGTTTAAAGCTTTGATTTAAAGAATGTGTTGTTTTTCACTGGATTAAGGGTTTTTGTTTGTCATCCAGGCAACAGAGGCTCTATGTGCTTTCCAAGCAAACATTCTGTGACTTTTTAAATTTCCATCAGGAACAGGGATTTTCAAAAACTTTCCACCCCAAAATAAGGGAGAGATATGACATGCTCACATCATTATGAGAGTGTGATTTCCAAGGGGTAGAGGAACCCCAAACCACCGTGACCTGTGAGGAAGAAGGTAGACCTATCAGAATACCTAAGGAGTTGGAGCATGATTGAAAAAATTCGAATGATTCCTGAATGGTCCCCAGTTGTCATGTAAGGGTAAGGTGGGGATGGGTCCTCTGTTCCCGTTAATAATCCCTGACGTCTGATGATTCATTTTCCCTTCTTCAACAAGTTAATGACTACGAGAGAGTTTCAGCTCCAACAGAATTTGTATACACAAGAACAATACTGAGAAAAATGAAGTGTACCTTTCCTTTGAACTATATGAATTTATTTTCAGGTAAATAGGTGACAACCAATAGATAGCTGGGTTTATTAAAATTATTATAAAATTGTGGCCTGATAAAAATTTATGGTGATTAGAATGCCAAATGACTAGACAACATAAAGCACCTGCATTTTAATAAAGTAGTAGAAATAACCACTCACCTTTTCATCCAAGGTGAAAAACAATTTATTCAAGGGAATAAAAATGAATGTTGATTTTGTTCATTTTTATCATCAGTGTAATACACATGGTAGAGGGAAGTCATTTTTTTATAAGGGCTAATAAACTTTTTGCAGTTATTTTTCAGCTATTATAGTGCAATCCTTGCTATATATTTCAAATTTCATAACTTCTTTATTTCTTAATTCCAGAAGGTCAGCAACATGGTGGAACTGAGAATTTTTGTCTGCTACTAAATTCCCAGAGTTCAGGTCTCAAACTAGATCACTTTTCCTTTATCTCATGCAAAGTATAAATTATTAATCAACAGGTAAAAAAAAAACCCTAATCAACAGTTATGTAATCTTTTTTACACTAATTTCTCTGGCTATATACTGGGTTCAATAGCCTTAATAAGATTTCTCTTAATACTACATTTTTCCTAGAAATTTTTATCAGAAGTAAATCCCCACTCAATATTTACAATAATAGATGAAAGAGTCAGGATGAGGGATTATCTAGATCTTCTCATGCTCCCCTTAATCAAAATTTAATTAATAAAATGCTCTATGTCTGATTAAATATACACAGTCTGTCTCAGTGATTAAACACAGTGAGGGCAGGGGTTTCTCATAGACAAGGCGGTTTGTATGAAAACAATATACACTGCAGTTAAGAACATAGTAGTTTACATCTATTAAATTCCTATTGTCTCAGATGTTTCACACTGTACTTTGTTAATTCAAACCCCCAGAATAGCACGTAAATGGTTATTAGTGTATCCATTTTTTATTAATGTTATTTTAATTCAAAAAGTGTGTTAACTAGCCCCACTTCACATAGCTAGTAAGTGTTGGAGCCAGTGTTTGAACTCATGGCCACACTTGTGAATTAGGATTTTATTTAGAATTTTATTTCCAAAACTAAGTATTTATTGATTTAAGTAAGATCTAATACCTTGATTATAAATTTTCCGTACATTTAAGTTTCTATGTTTTCTTTTGTTTTGCTTCTCCCTCTCTCAAATTTTTCTTTTCATGAGATTTCCACTCTGTAGGAAGAAGCCAAAACCAGAAAGTATATTTTTGTGTTTACAATTCTGAAAGGTCATAGGGGGTGCCTGAATGAATAACTCAGATGGTTATTCAATTCTGAAAGGTCACAAATCCTAATTAAAGAAAAATAAATAATTTTCTTCAAGAATATAGAAAAGCAAATTAATAATTTGCTTACTTTTCTGCTTCACATAGATGTTGGTTGGATCTGAGTTTTAAACAATATACAAACATTGTGGAGGCTGGCATATCGGCTTTGATTTGGAATGTTTACTACATGACATTTTTACTTGCTAAATTATAACAAGGACTACTGCTAATAAAATAGTAAATTTTGTCATCTGTTTATCAAATAGATAACTACAAAATCCACCTATGACATGATTAAGTATTAATTATTTATGGATAACATTTTTCTATTTGTTAATAAAGGATAATAATAACAGAGAAGGTAAAAAATAGGAAGTTTCAGTTCAAATTATGTTCACATTGATAGCATGAGACACTAAAGGCACTTCAGTCTACTTTCAATTTAACTTGAATAAGTCACACATGCAGCATAGTTATCTTTTAAAAAGAAACTGCTTAACTTGTAAGAATTTCTTATTTTACATAGCACTGAAACTTAAAACAACTGCAAAAATAATATTGGACTTAATTGAAGTTGGAAGATGGCTGTCGAGAAGGACCATAGGCTCATCTCAACTGACAAATACAATCAGATAACTATCCTAAATACCTCAGAAATTGACTGGAAGACTGGCAGAACAACCTCCACAACTAAAGGTAAAGAAGAGGTCACATCAAAGAAGGTAGGAAGTGTGGAAATGTGGCATGGGAGAGAAATGAATTGTGGCTGTTGTGGTGGGGAGGGAGCCATCATCATGGAGAAGGGCAAGAGACAGACTGGCACATAGGAGAACACACAGAGAAAATGAATCCCCATGGTAGTTAGTTGGCTTGGAAAGTGAGAGAGGCCGAATTTTGTGAGTTCTGGCAACCAGGGGGGCTTAAAGCCTTGAGTTTTAAAGGTCAGCAGCCTTGGTTGGGATAGAGCCCAGAGGCATTGGAGCTGTTCTTAAAGAAAAGGCAGGTCAAGCAGTGCACAGACATACAGCCTGGAAACAGTGATCTGAAGAGTACCTGGGGCACATAATGCGAAGGCTATTTGCTCTTCTCAGAGCATGTCTCAGAGAGGCAGTGTTCATGGAGAGACACCTCTAGGAATAAAGGAACTAGCAGGTACCATTTCTGTTCCCCACCCCTCAGCACAAGCACAGGGCCAACTGCGGGAACCAGTGAAGTGCCAGTACTCACTACCTAAGTTGCTTACACCAAGCCCTGCAGGTCTCTCACTCCAGAAGAACCGCTCTTCTTGAGTCACACTTGCCTCAGTCCCAGCAGCACAGTCCCCTTACCCCAGAAGACCAACCCAAACCCCTGCCAACACCCAGTTTCCCAATCCAGGAGTTTTGTGGACCCTTGGTTCCAGCAGCAGAGGAGACAGGTCTCATTTCATGAGCAGACAAGAACATACCTAGTAAAACATGCCACATTCAGTCCAGGGACCAAACACTGCCCACACCAGGGAAAGACAGCCCCTGTAGATGACTGGCCTGAAGATTAAAGTGTCCAGGGCACAACAGCAGAGCACAGGCAGCACACACTGGAGATACTGCCAGAAGCTCCAGGCTCTAGGAAAGAGGGGACAGTATAGGCAGGGAACTATAGCACATTTTCTTCATAAGACAACTAACCTCAAGAGCAGGAGTTGTAGCGGACTTTCCTAACACAGACAAACAGGCACAGAGACTTAGACAAAATGAGAAGACAGAGAAATTTGTCCCAAATGAAGAACATGACAAAGCCACAGCCAAAGATCAAAGCAAAACAGATATAAGTAACATGTCTGACAGAGAATTTAAAGTAATGATGCTAAAGATAATTACTGGACTTGAGAAAAGAGTAGAAGGCATTAGAGAAATCACTGACACAGAAATAAGGAATAACATAACCGGGCTCAATAAATGAAATCAGAAACATGCTTGATGGAATGAACAGCAGGCTGGAAAAAGCAGAGGAACAAATTAATGACCTAAAAGACTGATTAATAAAAAGTAATCAAGCTGAACAAAAGAGAGGGAAAAAAGAATAATGCAAAACAATAACAGACTTAAGAAACTCAGTGATTCCATCAAACATATAACATCCGTATTATAGGAGTCCCAGAAAGAAGAGGGGAAAAAAAGGGGTAGAACATTTATTTGAAGATATAATAACAGAAAACTTTCCTAAACAGAGGAAGAAACAGATATCCAGATCCAGAAGACACAGAGGAGCCCCAACAAAATCAACAAAAGCAGAGCTACACCAAGACAGATTATAATTAAAATGGCAAAATATGATAAACAAAAAACATATTAAAAGCAGCAAGACAAAGAAGATCATTACATACAAGAGAAGCCAAATAAAACTATCAGTGCTTTCAGTAGAAACTTTCCATTCCAGAAGGAATTGGCATGATATATTCAAAATGCTGAATGGGAAAAAACCTGTAGCCAAGAGTACTCTATACAGCAAGGCTGTCATTCAGAATAGAAGGAGAGAGAAAGAATTTCCCAGACAAACAAAACCTAAAGGAGTTCATGACCACTACACCAGCCCTGTAAGAATACTAAAAGGGCTCTGTGAGTGGAAAGATGAAAAGGGACAGTATAAAGGTAGGAAGCACAAAAGCAGTAAAAATGAATATTTCTATAAACAATCAGTTAAGGAACTCACAAAAGGATATAAAATATGACACCATATGCCTAAAACATGGGGAAGACAGGAGTAAAGAATGGGTTCAAAATTAAACAACTATCAACTTAATACAGATGCTACATGCAGATGTTATCTACAGATCTAATATCAATCAAAACAAAATCATTAATAAATATGCAAAGAATAAAGAGAAAGAAAGCCAAATATATTACTAAAGAAAACCAACAAAGCATGAAAGAACAATAAGAAAGAACCAGAGAAAATTTTCAGAAAACAACCACAAAACAAGTAACAAAATGGTAATAAATACATGTGTATAAATAATTGTTTTGAATGTAAATGGACTAAAGGCTCCAATCAAAGACATAAAGTGACAGGGTATTAAAAAACAACAACAAAAAACCACCTTATCTATAGGTTACCTACAAGAGACCCATTTTAAACCTAAAAACACCTGCATATTTAAAGTGAGGGAATGGAGAGCAATTTATCATGCAAATGGATGTCAGAAGAAAGACCGAGTAGCAATACTATTATTGGATGAAATAGACTTTAAAACAAAGACTGTAACAAGAAACAAAGAAAGACCCTATATAATAATGAAGACCCTACATAATAATGAAGAGGACAATTCAACAAGAAGATATAACAATTATAAATACTTACACACCCCACATGGGACCACCCAAATATGTGAAACCGCTAATAAAAACCTAATTGATAATGATACAAGATAAAAAATTAATTGATAGTGATACAATCATAGCAGGGGACTTAACACCCTAGTGACATCAATGGACAGAACATCTGAAAGAAAATCAACAAGAAAGCAATGACTTTGAATGATACAATGGACCAGATGGATTTGGAAATACATTCCATCCTAAAACAGCAGAATATACATTCTTTTCAAGTGCACATGGAACATTCTCCAGAACAGATCACATATTAGCCCACAAAATAAGCCTCAACAAATTCAAAAAGACTGAAGTCATACCATGGCTTTTTGTTTTTGTTTTTGTTTTTGTTTTTGTTTTCTGACCCCAGCACTATGAAACTAGAAGTTAACTACAGGGAATATGTAGAAAGACCACAAATACATGGAGGTTGCATAACATGCTGCTAATGGGTCAACCAGAAAATAAAAGAAGAAATTAAAAAGTACATGGAAACACATGAAAATGAAATCACAAGGGTTCAAAACCTTTGTGATGCAGCCAAAGTGGTACTAAGAGGGGAGTTTATAGTATTACAGGCCCACCCAAGAAGCAAGAAGAGACCTCAAATACACAATCTAACCTATACCCAAAGGAGCTGGAAAATGGACAACAAACAAAACCCAGAACCAGCAGAAGGAAATAATAAAGATTAGAGCAGAAACAAATGATATAGAAACAAACAAAAAACTTAGAACAGATCAATGAAATGTGGAGCTGGTTCTTCTAAAAAAAAATCAACAAAAGTGAAAAATCTCTAGACTGACATATCAAGAAAAAAGGAGAAACGACCCAAATAAATAAAATCATAAATGAGAAAGGAGAAATAAGAGAAATATTTATACAGAAATATACAAACAATTATAAGAGAATATTATGAAATACAAGCAATTATATACAAGACATACAAGCAATTATGAGTATTATGAAAGACTACATACCAACAACTTGGACAACATAGATGTGGATAATTCCTAGAAACATATAACCCACCAAAACTGAAACAAGAAGAAACAGGAACTTTGAACAGACTGATTCCAGCAAAGAAATGGAATCAATAATCAAAAAATTCCCAATAAACAAAAGCACAGGACCACATGGCTTCACAGGTGAATTGTGCCAAACATTTAAACAGGAGTTAATACCTATTCTTCTCAAATGATTCCAAACAAACAAACAAAAACAGAAAAGGAAGGAAAATTTCCAAATTCATTCCATGAGACCAGCATTACCCTGATATCAAGAGGAGACAAAGACACCTCAAAAGGGAACTATAGGCCTATATCTCTGGTGAACATAGGTGCAAAAACCCTCAACAAAATAGTACCAAGCCAAATTTAACAATATATATATCACAATCAAGTGGGATTTACTCCTGTGTTGCAAGGGTGGTTTAATATTCATGAATCAATCAACATGATACACCATATCAGTAAGTGAAAGGATAAGAACACTATGGTCATTTCAACAGGTACAGAAAAAGCATTTGACAAAGTACAACACTGATTCATGATACAAAAAATAATAATAATCATCATCAACAAAGTAGGTTTAGAGGGGAGGGAACACACCTCAAGAAGATAAAAGCCATTTATGAAAAACCCACAGGTAATATCATCCTTCACAAAGAAAAACTGACAGTTTCCCCCCTAAGTTCAGGAACAAGGCAAGGATGTCCACTCTTACTACTTTTATTCAGCATAAGCCTAGAAGTCCTCGCCACAGCAATCAGATAACAAAAAGAAATAAAAGGTATTCAAATCAGTAAGAAAGAAGTAAACTTTTCATTATTTGCAGATGACAGGATACTATACAGAGAAAACCTAAAAAACTCCATCCAAAAACTGCTAGAACTGACAAATTCAGTGAAGCCACAGGAATCCACAGAAATCTCTTGCATTTCTATATACCAGTAATGAAGCAGCAGAAAAAGAAATTAAGAAAACAATCTCACTTACAATTGCACCAAAAATAATAAGATACCTACGAATAGGAGCACCTGGGTGGCTCAGTGGGTTAAAGCCTCTGCCTTAGGCTCAGGTCATGATCCCAGGGTCCTGGAATTGAGCCCCGCATTGGGCTCTCTGCTCGGCAGGGAGCCTGCTTCCTCCTCTCTCTCTGCCTGCTTCTCTGCCTACTTGTGTTCCCTGTCAAATAAATAAAATCTTTGAAAAAAAAAAAAAAAACTACGAATAAACCTAACCAAAGAGGTGAAAGACTTATAAACTATAAAACACTGATGAAAGCAATTGAAGATGATACAAAGAAATGGAAAGACATTCCACGCTCACAGATTGGAAGAATAAATTGTTAAATAATAAATAAATTGTTAAATAAATTGTTAAAATGTCCATACTACCCACAGTAATCTACACATTTCATGCAATCCTTATCAAAATACCAATAGCATTTTTCACAGATCTAGGACAAATAACCCTAAAATGTATATGGAACCACAAAAGACCCCAAAAAGCTAAGCAATTTTGAAAAATAAAAGCAAAGCTGAAGACATCACAATTATGGACATCAAAGTATATGCAAAGCTGTAGTGATCAAAAAGGTATGGTACAAGCACAAAAATAGACACATAGATCAGTGCAACAGAATAGAAAACCTAGAAATAAGCCCACAATTACAGGTCAACTAATCTTCACAAGGCAGCAAAGAATTTCTGATGGGAAGAAAAGAGTCTCTTCAACAAATGGTTTGGGAAAACTAGACAGCAACATACAAAAGCATCAAATTGGACCACTTTCCTACACCATACACAAAAATAAACACAAAATGGATTAAAGACCTAAATGTGAGGCAGGAAACTGTCAAAAATCCTAGAAGAGAACGCAGGCAGTCTCTTCTTTGACATCAGCCATAGCAACTTTTTGCTAGATAGGTCTCCTGAGGCAAGGGAAATAAAAACAAAAATAAACTATTGGGACTATATCAAATGAAAATCTTCTGCACAGGGAAGGAAGTGGTCAACAAAACTAAAGGTAATTTATGGAATGGGAGAAGATATTTGCAAATGACATATTCAATAAACAGTATCCAAAGTCTATAAAGAACTTATAAAGCTCAACATCCAAAAAACTAATAATCCAATTTTTAAAAATGGGCAGGTGACATGAGCAGACATTTCTCCAAAGAAGATATACAAATGACCAACAGACACATGAAAAGATGCTCAATGTCACTTAGGAGCAAATCAGAACTACAATGAGATACCACCTCATACCTGTCAGAATGGCTAAAATCACAACATAAGAAACAACAGGCATTGGCAAGGATGTGGGGGGAAAAGGAACACTCTTGCACTTTTGGTGGGAATGCAAACTGGTGCAGCTACTCTGGAAAACAGTATGGAGAGTCCTCAAAAAGTTCAAAATAGAATTAACCTATGATGCAGCAATTTTACTACTGGGTATTGACCCAAAGAATACAAAAACACTAATTCAAGGGGTTCATGAACCTCGATGTTTATAGCAGTAATATCTGCAATAGCCAAGATATGAAAGCAGGCATAGTGTCCTTCAATTGATGAAATCGTAAATATGTGGTGTATATATATATATATATATACACACACACACACACACACACACACACACACACACACACACATATGAAATATATAATGAAATAATACTCATCCATAAAAATGAAATCGTTCCATTTGCAAGGACATGTATGGAGCTAGAGAATACAAGGCTAAGTGAAATAAGTCAGTTGGAGAAAGATAAATATCATATGATTTCACTCATATGCAGAATTTAAGAAATAAAATAAATGAGCAAAGGGAAAAAAGAGAGAGACAAATCAAGGTACAGACTCTTAACTATAGAGAGCATACAAGGTGGTTACCAGAAGGAAGGTTGGTGGGGCATATGGGTTAACTAGGTGATGGGGATTAAAGAGTGCACTTGTCATGATGAGCAGCAAGTGACATATGGAATTATTGAATCACTATATCATACACCTGAAACTCACATAACACTACATGTTAACTAATCAGAATTAAAATAAAAAATTTAAAAATAATAATAATAATAATAATAATATAGGACTTACCAACCAAATAATTTTTACTATTTCACTTCCCTATAAAGAAGTACATAAATATTGATATAAGATAAATTTTAAAGGAATTCTTTGTCAGACCACATCTAACCTACATTTTGTAAGTACTCACGGCATGAAAAACATATATAGCAATGGTCATAATAGCCAACAGTAATTGCCCATTTGGTATATACCGCCTAGTCTTGTACCAACAATACCATAGATAATTACTATTACAATACACAATGTATAGATTAGGAAAAGTGAGGCTTTGGGACAGTAACTAACTTGCCTTTGATCACACTGCAAGCAAGTGACAAAGCCAGGATTCAACCCAAATTTGTTTGACTCTAACTCTTACGTTATATCAACTCCAAAGCAATACTAGCTTCTTCTCTGCCCCAAGGAAGATCACATTCTGTACAGAGCCCTGGCCTGAACACATAAAAGCCTTAAGCTCACTTACCAAAGCAATAGTTATTTGTAAACAAAGAGATGAACTTGGTTCAATTTAAAGGGTTTGATCCCTAATTCAATAAATGCTAATTAGAGTGTCTACAGTTTGTGTAGGCCATCTGCTACGTGCCTGGAGTGACACAATGGAAAAAGGACATGACCTTGTCATTAAGGGCCTTAGAATCCAATCACAGTGTATGTCACCATCGCTACTAAAACTACAATGAAACAGCATCTGTGTTTCTGAACCTCTCCTCTCCTCTCTTCCGGACACCCAGCAGCAGCTCATGTGACCTGAATATGCTCTCCGTGACTATAGGACTTACATTTAACACTTACATCTTCTCTCTTTTATAATAATTTTCACATTGTTTGGGATTATTTCTGTATTTTTGTTGTTGTTGTTTCTCTCACCATAACTATCATTTTTATCTGTGGCTTTCGGTATCAACAGCCACCACATAAAATCACCAATATGGGGAGGAGTCAAGATGGAGGGGAAGTAGCAGGCTGAGACTACATCAGGTAGCGGGATACCAGCTAGATTGCTTATCATACCTTTGCAAACACCTACAAATCCAACGGGAGATCGAAGAGAAGATGACCAGCAATTCTAGAAACAGAAAATCGACCACTTTCTGAAAGGTAGGAAAGGTGGAGAAGTGAATCCAAAGAGACGGGAAGATAGACTGCAGGGGGAGGGGCCAGATCCCGGCAAGTGGCGGAGCAACAGAGCACAAAATCAGGACATTTAAAAGCCTGCTCCACTGAGGGACAGCACTCCAGAGACTAAACCGGGGTGAAGCCCACGCGGGGTCAGCATGGCCCAAGGTCCTGCAGGGTCACAGAAGGATTGGGGGTGTCTGAGTGTCACAGAGCTCACAGGTATTAGAGCGCAGAAGGTGCCTACAGAGACAAAGCTGAGGAGTGAGCTCTCAGCTCAGTGTTGCCTTGAACCGGTCGCAGGCTGGGTGGCTCAGACCTCCCGGAGGCCAGGGAGACGGGAGTGATTGGGCGCTTTTCTCTGAGAGCACACTGAGGAGTAGGGCCCTGAGCTCTCGGCTCCTCTGGGCCAGAGATTAGAAGGCCGCCATTTTCATTCCTGTCCTCTGGAACTCTACGGAAAGTGTTCAGGGAACAAAAGTTCCCAAAAGTGATCCCGAGCGGATTACTTAGCCCGGCCCCTGGTAAGGGCAGTGCAATTCTGCCTTGGGCAAAGACACATGAGAATCACTACAACAGGCCCCTCCCACAAAAGATCAACAAGAAATCCAGCCAAGACCAAGTTCACTGGCCAAGGAGAGCAGCAGAATTCCAGAGGAGGAGAAAGCAAAGCACAGAACTCATGGCTTTCTCCCCATGATTCTTTAAATCTTACAGTTAACTTAATTTTTTAATTTTATTTTTTTCTGCTAATTTTTTTTAACTTTTACCCTTTTCTTTTTTAGCATTTTTAAACTAGTTTATCTTAACATTAGCTTTCATAAAAAAATAATAATAATAATCTTTTTTGAACCTTCATTGTTATAGTCATATTTTATCCTTCATTGTATTTAACTTTAGGTTTTTGTATACACATAGGATTTTTTCTTCTAAAAAATTTGGGGTACTTCTAGAAATAGATCAAAATATACCGAAAATCTACCTTCAGGCTTGTTCTAGTCTCCAGCCCGAGCAAATTCTCTCCACTTTCTTTTTCTTTATTCTCCCAACCAACTTACTTTATCAACTCCTTTTTTAGAAATTTAAAAAAAAAATTTTTTTTCAATCTTTATACGCATATTCCATCCCTTCATTTTGTTTACCCTTATATACGTTTCTCATTCTTTAAAATTTTGGGAGGTAGTTTCTTCTAAGAGGCCAAAATACTCCCAAAATTGAGTGGGTGACCCTGTTCTAGTTACCAGTCTAATATATGTATATTTTTTCTTTTTTATATTTTTTCTTCATTTGTTTTCTTTCTTTAATTTTTTTTCTGAACTTCTTTTTATCACTTTTCTCCCCCCTACGATTTGGGGTCTCCTCTGATTTGCGTAAAGTGCATTTTCCTGGGGTCTTTGCCACCCTTTTAGTATTTTATTTGATCCTTCGTATACTCTTATCTGGACAAAGTGACAAGTGGAAAAAATCACCATGAAAAAAAGAACAAGAGGCAGTACCAAAGGCTAGGGACCTAATCAATACAGACATTAGTAATATGTCAGATCTAAAGTTCAGAATGACAATTCTCAAGGTTATAGCCAGGCTCGAAAAAGGCATGGAAGATATTAGAGAAACCATCTCTGGAGATATAAAAGCTCTTTCTGGAGAACTAAAAAAAACTAAAATCTAACCAAGTTGAAATAAAGAAAAGATATTAATGAGGTACAATAAAAAATGGAGGCTCTTATTGCTAGGATAAATGAGGTAGAAGAAAGAATTAGTGATATAGAAGACCAAATGACAGAGAATAAAGAAGCTGAGCAAAAGAGGGACAAACAGCTACTGGACCACGAGGGGAGATTCAAGAGATAAGTGACACCATAAGATGAAACAACATTAGAATAATTGGGATTCCAGAAAAAGAAAGAGAGGGGAGCAGAAGGTATATTGGAGAGAATTATTGTAGAGAATTTCCCTAATATGGCAAAGGGAACAAGCATCAAAATCCAGGAGGTGCAGAGAACCCCCCTCAAAATCAACAAGAATAGGTCCACACCCCGTCACCTAATAGTAAAATTTACAAGTCTTAGCGACAAAGAGAAAAACCTGAAACCAGCCCAGGAAAAGAAGTCTGTAACATACAATGGTAAAAATATTAGATTGGCAGCAGACTTATCCACAGAGACCTGGCAAGCCAGAAAGAACTGGCATGATATATTCAGAGCACTGAACGAGAAAAACATGCAGCCAAGAATACTATATCCAGCTATGCTATCATTGAAAATAGAAGGAGAGATAAAAAGCTTCCAGGACAAACAAAAACTGAAAGAATTTACAGACACCAAACGAGCTCTATAGGAAATATTGAAAGGGGTCCTCTAAGCAAAGAGAGAGCCTAAAAGTAGTAGATCAGAAAGGAACAGAGACAATATACAGTAACAGTCACCTTACAGGCAATACAATGGCACTAAATTCATATCTTTCAATAGTTACCCTGAATGTTAATGGGCTAAATGCCCAAATCAAAAGACACAGGGTATGAGAATGGATAAAAAAACAAAACCCATCTATATGTTGCCTACAAGAAACTCATTTTAGACCCGAAGACACCTCCAGATTTAAGTTGAGTGGTTGAAAACAATTTACCATGCTAATGGACATCAGAAGAAAGCTGGGGTGGCAATCCTTATTTATATCAGATCGATTGGATTTTAAGCCAAAGACTATAATAAGAGATGAGGAAGGACACTATATCATACTCAAAGGGTCTGCCCAACAAGAAGATCTAACAATTTTAAATATCTATGCCCCTAATGTGGGAGCAGCCAACTACATAAACCAATTAATAACAAAATCAAAGAAACACATCGACAATAATACAATAATAGTAGGGGAATTTAACACTCCCCTCACTGAAATGGATAGATCATGCAAGCAAAAGATCAACAAGGAAATAAAGGCCTTAAAGGACACACTGGACTAGAGGGACATCACAGATATATTCAGAACATTTCATCCCAAAGCAACAGAATACACATTCTTCTCTAGTGCACATGGAACATTCTCCAGAATAAATCACATCCTGGGTCATAAATCAGGTCTCAACCAGTATCAA
>PISX010025808.1:0-25662 GCA_004024625.1 Mellivora capensis | reverse complement strand
CTTCAAAACCCTCAGGTTGTTTTTCAGAGTCCATAGTCTTTCATGGTTCATCTCCCCCCCAATTTCCCTCAACTCCCTTCTCCTCTCCATCTCCCCATGTCCTCCGTGTTATTTGTTATGCTCCACAAATAAGTGAAACCATATGATAATTGACTCTCTCTGCTTGACTTATTTCACTCAGCATAATCTCTTCCAGTCCTGTCCATGTTGCTACAAAAGTCCGGTATTCAGTATATTTTTAATTAAAAAAGAAGATTAATGCCTATTATCTTCAAAATATTCTGGGGAACAAAAAAGAGGGAAGGAAGTTTCCAAATGCATTCTTTGAGGCCAGGATTAACCTAATACCTAAACCAGACAGATACTACCAATAAAAAGAAAAAGAAACAAAAAAAGGAAGAAAACTATAGACCAATATCTCTGATGAATATAGATGCAAAAGTCCTTAACAAAATATTAGCAAACTGCATACACCAATATTTTAAAAAGATCATTCACCATGATCAGTTGTGACTTATTCCTGGGATTCAAGGATGAGTTCATATTTGCAAATCAATCATCATACACCACATCAATAAAATTAAGGATAAAAATCATATGCAGAGAAAACATTTCACAAGATTCAACATCCATTCATGATAAAAACTCTCAACAAAATGGGGTTAGAGGGAACATACTTCAACATAATAAAGGCCTTATGTGAAAAATCCGTAGCTAACATCATTTTCAATGATGAGAAAAAAACTGAGAGTTTTTCCTCTAAGGTCAAGAACAAGACAAGGATGTCCACTCCTGCCACTTTTATACAACATACTACAAAAAGTTCTAACCACAGCAATAAGATAAGAAAAAGAAATAAGAGGCATTCATATTGATAAAAAGGAAGTAAAACTGTAACTTTTTTTGCAGACAACATTGTACTATACATAGAAAATCCTATAAATTCCACCAAAGAACTACTAGTATTAACAAACAAATTCAGTAAAGTTCAAGGTACAAAATTATTACCTAGAAATCAGTAGCATTTCTATAAACTAACCATAAAGTTGCACAGAGGGAATTTAAAACAAAAACAAAAACACCACTTTAAATTGCACCAACAGAATCAAATATCAAATAATATGATTAACTGAAGAGGCAAAAAAACTGTACTCTGAAAACTATAAGACACTGATGAAAGAAATTGAAGATGACACAAGAAAGTAGAAAGAAATTCCATGCTCAATGATTGGAATAATTAATATTGTCAAAGTGTCCATATTAGCTAAAGCAATCTGAAGATTCGATGCAATTCATATCAAAATACCAACAGCATTTTTCACAAAATTAGAACAAATAATACTAAAAATTGTATGGAACCACAGAAAATCCTAAACAGCCAAAGCAGTCCTGAGAAAGAACAAAGCTGGAGATAGCACCCTTCCATACTTTAAGATATCCTACAAAGCTGTAGTAATCAAAATAGTGTAGTAATGACACAAAAATAGACACATAGATCAGTAGAACAAGATTAAAAACCAAGAAATAAACCTACACTTACATTTACTTGACAAAGGAAGCAAGAATATACAATGGGGAAAAGCAGTCTTTTCAATAAATGGTGCTGGGATAACTGGACAGCTGCATGTAAAAGAATGAAACTGGACTGCATTCTAACACCATGCACAATATAAACTCGAAATAGATTAAAGACATAACTATGAAGACTGAAACCTTAAAAATCCTAGAAGAGAACACAGGCAGTAATTTCCTCTGACACCAGCCATAGTAAGATTTTTCTAGATACATCTCCTAAGGCAAGAGAAAAAATAAAAAATAAATAAGCTATTGGGACTACATCAAAATAAGAAGCTTTTGCACAGCAAAGGAAATCATCAGCAAAACAGAAAGACAGCCTAAAGAATGGAAGAATACATTTGCAAATGATATATTTGATATGGGGTTTGTGTCTAAAATATATAAAGAACTCATACTACACAAAACCAAAGAAACAAACAATCCGATTAACAAATAGAGTATCTGAACAGACGTTTTTCCAAAAAAGACATATGAAAAGATGATCAGCATCACTAATCATCAGGGAAATGCAAATCAAAACCACAATGAGATTACCTCAGGCGGTTAAAATGGCTGAAAAAATTAAAAAAATAAAAAATAAAAATACACAAGGAACAATAAGTGTTGGTAAGAATGTGGAGAAAAAGGAGCCTTCTTGCACTGTTGGTAAATGAAGCTGGTGCAGCCACTGTGGAAAACAATATGGAGTTTCCTCAAAAAATTAATATTGTATGATCCAATAATTGCACAATTGGATATTTACTTAGGGAAAACAAAAATACTAATTCAAAAATATATATGCACTCCTATGTTTATAGCAGCACTAATTACTATAGCCAAGACCTGAAAATGACCTAAGTGTCTATCAGTAGATGGATGGATAAGGGAAATATGATATACACACACAACTGAATATTACACAGCCATAAGAAGAATGAGAAAAAAAAAAAAACTAAAAAAAAAAAAAAGAAGAAGAAGAATGAGATCATGCCATTTGTAATAAAAGGGATGGACCTGTAGGGTATTGTGCTAAATGAAATAAGCCAGACTGAGAAAGAAAAATATCATGTTATTACAGTAATAAGTGGAATCTTAAAATAATGAAAAAACAAAAAACAGAATCAGAACTATAAATACAGAGAACAAATTGATAGTTGTCAGAGGGGTTGGGGGTATGGGAGGGGCAAAATGGGTGAAGGGGAGAGGGAGATGCAGGCTTCTAGTTATGAATGAGTAAGCCATGGGGATAAAAAGCAGTCAATGATTTTGTAATAGCAATGTAATGGGACAGATGGTAACAACCCTTGTGGTGAATATAGGATACTGTATAAACTTGTCTAATCACCAAGTTGTACACCTGAAACTAATGTAACATTATGTGTCAACTCTACTCAAATTGAAAAGCAAAGAAACAAATATAAACAAATAAACAAACAAATACTAGTCCAAGCCCAAATGTTGGTGAGGATGCAGAAAAACTGGGTAGGTAATACATTACTGGTGAAATGTTAAAGTGTACAGATATTTTGGAAATAGTTTTTCAGTCTCGTGTAAGTTACCACATGCAATGACCAGAGGCCCCAACAATTGCACTCCTGGACATCCATCCCAGAGAAGTGAAAACTCATATTCACTCAAAAACCTGTGCATTAAGGAGGGCACACAATGTGATGAGCACTGGGTGTTATACACAACTAATGAATCATTGAACACTACATCAAAAACTAATGATATACTATATGTTGGCTATTGAATTTAAATTAAAAAAATCTGCCTTTATGTATGAATAAGAAACAATATAAAATTTAAAATATAAATATAAATATAAAAATTTTGGAATGAAAAACAACAACAAAACCTGTGCATTAATGTTCATAACAGTTATCTCCATAACAGCCCCAAATTGGAAACAACCCAAATGCACTTCAACTGGTGAATGGCTTAACAAACCATAATACAACCAGTAACAAAATGAAAGAGTAAATTGATAACACAACAACTCAGAAGAATCTCCAAGGAATACTGCTAAATGGAAGCAGTTAATCCCAAAAGTTTGCAAACTGGAAGGTTCTATTTTATATAACAATTTTTAAATGAAAGCACTTTAAAAATAAGGAACAGACTAGTGTTTTCCAGAGACTAGATAGGGAGAAGAGAGCAGGATATAGGAGATAGGATGGAACAATTCTGTATATTCTCCGTGGCTGTGCAGAGGCAAATTTGCATATGTGATAAAATTATATTGAACTGAATACAAAAGCACACACACAAGTACAATTAAAACTGCAAAAATTCTAAATAAGGTCAGTGGATTTCATCATTGCCAATATTCTGGTTATGATATTGTATTATATTTTGCAAGATGTTACCACTGAAGGAAACTGAGTAAACTGTACATAAGATCTCTTTTTGTTCCCACAACCATGTATGAATCTATACTCATCTCAATAAAAATCTCAATTAGAAAAAATGAAAAAGGCTAAGTTTATCCTATCCTACAAAGAAACAAGAAAATGTTACCTCTATCCTTTCAAATTCAGAATATCTTATACAAGTTATCCTTAGATTATCTGGTTAGTTTTTATAAGGGTGCATATGGCAATTCATATATTTGAGGGTTCTATAATCCATTCTGCTTTGATATTTTACCAGTGGGCAATATGTTTCCTTTTTTCTTTTAAGATTTTATTTATTTATCTGACAGACAGGGATCACAAGTAGGCAGAGAAGCAGGCAGAGAAAGAGGGGGAAGCAGGCCCCCCGCCGAGCAAAGAGCCCGACACGGGGCTCCACCCCGGGACCACGACCCAAGCCGAAGGCAGAGGCCCCAACCCACTGAGCCACCCAGGTGCCCCAGGTAGTATGTTTTCATTTATGTGATTATAATTAGAAATTATATAAACATTTATATACTGAAGACACTGATAAATGTTTATTAAATTATTAACTAAAATTATATACAGAATGTTTATTTTAATCTTGGGCATTTTAAAAATTCTATTAAAAAATGGCAATCTTTGCATATATGTGGGTCCCTATATTATGGCAAATCTCAGGGGTACATATTAAAGGAGCAACAGAAATTTCTACAGGGTGTGGGGTGGGGTGGGGTGGAAACCTTTGTTTTATTGGCTTCATGCATGCACTTCCAAATCTGCAATCTGTTTCAGTTCAGTGGTGCAACTTATTAAAATAGTAAATAATTCACATTCTACTTGCAATTTGCATTGATAGGGAAATGACTAAAACTCCTCTATTTTGAAGACATCATTTAATTCTAATTCTGTAAATGTTCAAAAAAGATATAGGACAATACAATAACATGTATTTTGTCCATCCACCTACCCACAATCATTTTGCCAGTCAGAATTTTCCACGGAGACATCTGAAATTAATTGCAGGAAAGGGCACTTACCAATGATAATTTCCTTTACAAACATTATTTTACTCTACGTCTATTATTGCATTATACTTCAAATAAATACATCATGTCACAAGCCTATTTTCAAATTGTTGACAAATTGCTATTTTTTGGACAGTCTCAGAAATTCTGTGGCCCAAAAGAGATGAGTATTTAGAAACATCTGAAAACATAACTGCATTTCAGGACTTTTTTTTTTTCTTTTTGGCACAAAAGAGCCATGATATTATAGCTTGTGACAAGTGACCTGTGAACGCTGAGATTGAAGTTTAATCACTGTTTTGAAGTCCCGCCTATTATGCGTGTCATTTAAAACTAATCCCAACTGTTACTCCTTTCATGCTTATTCAGTACCCTCCATTTATAAGCCAAAGCCAAAAATGCTCCAGATATGCACAGCACAATTGAATAAAGATGTAGTTATTTCTAAGGTGATAAAACAACTGTGCTATTATTAATATGTATGAATTTTTCTAAACTTTAGATGCTCATAACATTTTAAAAACAAGCATAAAATAGTTTTTATTTTATACTGTATATTTTATATTGTATACTTATATTGTATATCTTATACTTTTATTGTATACTGTACAGAAAGTAGCAAAAATCACTGTATGTTGTATAATGTCAACTTTTTAAAAGAATATTAGAAACAGATTTATTTAAACAAGGAGAACTCAATGTAGCATATGACTCGGTGCAAAGTAACTGAGGACCACTGAACCAAGAAACTAAAACAACAAAGAGCAGAGACCCAAAGTTTTCCTTCTGTTTATTTGTCTTCTGGTACAAGAGAAGGGATAGTAAAGAGATGTGAATTTGGTTGCTGCTTTTTAGGCCTTGTTTTTTGGAAAATGTATAGATTCTATTAGCTAAAGCATTTTCAGTGCTGGGAATGGCCAGCAATCCCTGTACCGACAGATGGAAAAATTACTCCAGACTTAGCTGTGAAAGAGAGGAGAAGGAAGACCCTTTATTCTTCTTTCCTCTGGCTTTTATTGGTCCTTCAGGATAATCACACATCCTTATCACTGTTTCTCAAGCATGTGAAGTGTGACAAGGGGTCTACTGAAACTAGGAGTATCTGCTTACGGGAAAGATACCATATGCTAATCTGCGTGTTCTACTGTGTTCTGCTAAACATAGCCTAAGGGACAATGCGTTCAGCTCTTAGATGACAGGGTGGCTTTGGGGGCTAAGAAAGCTTGGGGGAAGACAACTCCCCACAGCATTCCAACTGCAGAGTGGTCGAAAGGCCTAGGCTTTCCACAGCCCTACACCCTTCTCTGAAACGTTCCCTAGCCCCTACAGCCTCTATGTTACATTTTAACAAGTCAGGTATTATGGCTGATTTCCTGCTCTACATTAACCCCAACATTTCGATTTTTAAAAAAAAGTATTCTTCAGTTAGTTATAAATGAGAGTGTTTGAATTTCCCTTGCTATCGATATTCTTAATTTACTACCTCTATTTTTAAAGTAAAAAAAAAATTACAGATAAATACACATAGAAAAACATTACTGGCTCAGCACGGTTTATTAGCTCAGTTAGTGCAAATTTAGTTCTGCTGTGAAAGAAGTAATAATTATAGTCCCCAATGAAGCTAAATCCCTTAAATGATCTATAACTCCAAAGTAAAATGTAGATCTCTGACCATTATTGTCATATTGTAACAGCATCAAGTCAAAGTTCACTTCTTTTTTATGTATAATAATTAGATATCCTTGTGGTGGAGGACAAGGAATCCTGATAGACACTGCTGTCATCCCGTAATGTGTGACTGAACATAAGTGTAGCCTATTCAATGTCTTATTAATTTCTACTTGGGATGCCTATGGACAGCTGAGTCTATGTCCTAACCTGGTTTCATCATTTTCCCCAGACATGTTCTTTGTCTTAGATTTCATCTCTTTCTGCCTTGCTTTTTCATCTCCCAGTCATCCATGTCAGAAATCTGTAATTCGTGTTGAGTCTAATATTTCAGTCATCTCTGGAGTACCTGGGTGGCTCAGATGGTTAAGTGTCTGCTTTATGGCTCAGGTCATGACCTCCAGGTTCTGGGATTGAGCCACACATCTGGCTCCCAACTCAGTGGTAGTCAGCTTCTCCCTCTGCCTCCCCCACTGCTTGTGCTCTCTAGTGTCTCTCTCTTTTAAATGAATAAATAAAATCTTAAAAGAAAAATATTTCAGTCATCCCTTGCATTTGATCTTAGACCACTTCCTGTTTATTGTTTCCTTAATGATCTGAATATTCATCTTCTTCTCTCATTTTAGCTTTATTCCTTTATTACTTGTAATTATCATCTCACTGGCCTCAGTGTCAGACCATTTGATCTATTTTACTCAAAAGCACCTTTGTTGGTCTTTTTTAATTGCAAACATGTTTTGTATTTCCCCTTAGCTTAAGATATTTCACAACACCCCATTGTTTACAGGATGAAATCCAAATTTCTTAGCTAATTATTTCCTCTATTTACCTTACAGGTCTTGTGCCTACTAAAAGGTTTCATGTGGGCTGAGATCAGCTATTTAATTCACTATTTTATATTAAACACATATTCTAATTCCTGACACATTGTACATGCTCAAAAATATTTAATCAATGGAAGAACATAATCTTTTGCTTTGTTTTTCTCACTGCCTATCTCAAACTAAACTGTCTTTGCTCATGTAGCTTTTTCTGACAAAAATGCCCTTTTTTTGCCATGTTAAATTGGAAAAAAATTCTTTTTAGGAATTTCTTCATTTCCTTCTGAACTATCCCCTTAGTAGGCATTGAACATGTCCTCTATTGTTTCCATTCTACATCACTGAATTGTTATCACTTCTACTATGATATTTGTTTTGCTTATTTTCCCATGCCTTTCTTTTCATTGTCAATTAGCAACTTGAAATCAAGGATTAGTTTTGTTCAAATTTCTTTCTTTTTTTTTTAATATTTTTTTTATTTGTCAGAGAGAGAGAGAGTGAGCACTGGCAGACGGAGGCAGAGGGAGAAGCAGGCTCCCTGCCAAGCAAGGAGCCTGATGTGGGACTTGATCCCAGGAAACTGGGATCATGACCTGAGCCGAAGGCAGCTGCTTAACCAACTGAGCCACCCAGGAGTCCCAGTTTTGTTCAAATTTCTAATACCACTTAGTAGTTCAGTGCTTAATTTTTTAATGGGATTAATGTATTGGTTGATTGAAAATACAGTTATAAATTCATTACATATTTACTTACTTCAATATTTTTATTCTTTAATAAAAATAATCAGCATAGTAAAGAAAGATGTGGAAGTGGCCAGTGGGAAAAATGTTTCATAAGACAAGAAATGGATATGGAGAATAGTATTTTGTACTTTGTAGTGCAAAGAATACCACGGGCAACTTTTGAAAGGGCTTCAAACAAGGAATCAATATGATTGATTTATGTTTTTTTTAAAAAATGACTGTGACAGCCCATGGAGAAATTAGAAAAATATAAAATTGGAAGCTAAACAGTTAGGAGGGTGTATCTAGAGACCAAGCAAGAGGTTATGGCAATTTGTACTTGTGATTTGGCAGGATGTATGAAAATAAATCAGGAATAGGAATACCTAAAGTGAAAAATGGGAAAATTCAAAACATCCAAAATGATTCCTATTTTTCTGCTTGACCAAGTAGATGGATTGAAGTGACATTTACCTGAGGCTAAAAACTGCAGATGGCCAATAGATACATGAAAAGATGCTCAACATCACTTATCATCAGGGAAATGCAAATCTAAACTACAATCAGAGATCATCACCTCACACCTGTGAGAATGGCTAAAATCAATACACAATAAACAACAAGTGCTGGCAAGGAAGTGGAGAAAAAGGAATCCTTATTGATGGGTATGAAAACTGGTGTAGCCACTATGGAAAACAGTGTGGAATTTCCTCAAAACATTAAAAGTAGAGCAAACCTAGGATTCAATAGTCCATAAATACTAGTTTGAAAAGATAATGCACCTTTATGTTTATTGCAGTGTTATTTATAATAGCCAAATTATGGAAGCAGCCCATGTGTCCACTGATAGGTGAATGGATAAAGATGACGTGATATATACATTTAAAGGAATATTGTTCAGCCGTTTGAAACAACATGGAACTAGAGAGTATAATGCTAAGTGAAATAAGTCAATCAGAAGAAGACAGATACCATATGATTTCACTCATGTGGAATGTAAGAAACAAAACAAATGAACAAAGGAAAGAGAGAGAGAGAATGAGAAAACAAGAAATAAACTCTTGACTATAAAGAACTGATGGCAAATAAGCATAAGTTGTCATCAGGGAAATGCAAGTTAAAACAGTAATAAGATATTATTAAACATTTATTAGAATTGCCAAAATCCAGAAACACCAAATGCTGGCAAGAATGTGGAGCTAGCTATTCACAGACCTGTACCCCTGAAGCAAATAACACATGATATGTTAATAAAATAATAATAATAATAATCATAATAAAAGAAAGAATGTGGAGCTACAGGAACTTTCATTCATTTCAGATGGGAATCCAAAATGGTATAGCCACTATGGAAAGTAGTTTGGCATCTGCTACAAAACTAAACATACTCTTAACACATGATCCAGTATTCCTGCTCTTTGGCACCGACCCAAGGAAGATGAAAACATATGTCCACACAACAATCTGTGCATAAATGTCTATAGCAGCTTTGTTTATAATTGTCAAGACTTGGAAACAACCAAGATGTCCTACACTAGGTGAACAGAAAAACTGTGGTACATCCAGGCAATGAAGTATTACTTAGCACTTAAAAAAAGAGCCATGTAGCCCTAAAAAGAAATAAGGAACCTTGAATACATATTACCATGTGAAAGTAGCACATCTGAAAAACTGACATACTGTATGATTCCAACTATATGGAATTATATTCTGGAAAAGGCAAAACTGTGGAGATAATAAAAAGTTGAGTAGTTACAGGGGTTGTGAGGAAAGATGAATGGACAGAGCAAGAGACTTTATAGGGCAGTGAAAATACTATGTATGCATGATGGATGGATGCCATTATACCTTTTCCAAATTACATTTATTTATTTGCTTGTTTATAGAATATATATGCCTATGAATATAAAATATCAGAATCTAGATTCTTAGCACTTGGATTCATAATTGTAGAACTAAAAAGGACCTTAAATGTCTATTCAATATTCACATTTTATGTCACAAAAATAAAAATGAGTTATTCAAATTCACACAACAAAGGTTTAGGTTAGAGGGAATTAATTATTCATGTAGGCGTTAATTGTGTACTTTGGCAAAAAAAATCTTATCTATCTGCTATATGTCTCCACCTCCACCTCTACTTCTGTACTTATACCTATAATTATACCTGTACCTACACATCTATCTATAATTGCCTATGTTATAAGGTTTGGTAGAAATGACAGCTGATGCTCCTTTATAGCTTGAACAGTGTGTGTCTCTCTGTGTGTAACACAACTAACTAATTGCAGAATTGAGTCATTACTGAACAAAAATTTTGACTTTAAAAGAGACAAAAATTAAGCTCTCCTTCCACAGTGTACTCTTTCTACACTTTCTGCTACCTGTAATGAGTTACACTACACATATAAAAACAGTCATTAAATAACATATTATAGGCTGGTAAAATTAATATAGTTACATGCAGGACAGAACCATTTTCATTTTAAAAACACTGTTACATTTCATACATCAAATATTATAAGTCTTTGGGCACCTGGGTGGCTCATTGGGTTAAAGCCTCTGCCTTCGGCTCAGGTCATGATCTCAGGGTCCTGGGACGGAGCCCCGAGTTGGGCTCTCTGCTCAGCAGGGAGCCTGCTTCCTCCTCTCTCTCTGCCTGCCTCTCTGCCTCCTTGTGATCTCTGTCTGTCCAAAAAATAAAAAAATCTTTAAAAAAAATATTATAAGTCTTTTATCTCTCACAAGAAACAAAAGCCCTCTGCAAAATCTAATGTGTCCCCAAAGTCTGCTACTTTTGTATATTATTTAATAGAGTAGTCAGTCCAATTACAAAAGATCCACTAATTTTATTTTTTTAAGATTTTATTTATTTATTAGACAGAGAGAGATCACAAGCGGGCAGAGAGGCAGGCAGAGAGAGAGGAGGAAGCAGGCTCCCTGCCGAGCAGAGAGCCCAATGCGGGGCTCCATCCCAGGACCCTGGGATCATGACCTGAGCTGAAGGCAGAGTCCTAACCCACTGAGCCATCCAGGCGCCCCCACTAATTTTATTTTTAAATATTTCTGAATATCTAGAGGGTAGGACTAGAAGGCCATCTGATACTAAAAGACTCCAATATACACAAAGAACAGAAAACATGTATCTATCCGTGTTAACATAAAATGACTAAAACTGGTTTTAACAACTTAAGTCACACTTCAGGAAAAGAAAACAAACAGGGGCTAGTAAACCAAACACCAATTTCCTAGTCCACTTGATTATAAAAGACTGAGACATTAAACTGTGGAAACTAGAGAAAAGCTGGCAGTACCTTAGTTAAATTGCTACTACTAGTGACACCCTGATAGTGGACTTGTCAGGGTATAAATTCTTATAACATCAAATAAAAGTGACAAACTTCCCCCAGGACTTAGCTTTCGTTCTTCTAGAGGGGATTAGTTTACACAAATTACTCGTGGGATGTTTCACTTAAATTACTTAAGAGTCAAAGTGAATTCAGGCTAAGCTGTAAACCATTTGTCCCACCTGCTGCATAAGCAGAACCAGAAGAAAAGATAAAATGTCTCATTGAGCAAAACTGACCGGAGATATAATTTTGGATTTTTTTTTACAATTTTTAAATATTATAAATAAAGAAATCTTGAGGGATACCATAGACATAGACATCAAAAAGTTACTTTTGTAGTGATGAATACTTTATAATATAGAAAGCTGGTACAGTCACATGTCCCCCCATTGCAAGCTTTGCATCTTTAGAAAGACTGTACATGACTCGTAAGTTAAGAATTTTAGTTTTCAAGTATAATTTCACCTTTATTTTCCACTCCTCTGTGGAATGCCAAGCAGAACATGTGTCAGCCAAAATCACGAAGGCTCCTGAGCTACCAGGAAAGTGATTTTTATAAAACCAGTGTTACTGTAATTTTTGCCCCTGACAGCTGAAGAGGTGTGATGGCCCTGCTGGTCATGTGAAGGGTGTTCACCAAAATGACAGAAAGAACACTGTCAGACAGCCACGCTTTCAGACTTCAGAATTTATACTGAACAAAGCTGACAGCTTTTAAGAAGCATACCAAATTCTGGCTGCTTCCCTCTGAGCTGGCATGCTCATAACTTTAAAAGATATGAATGGGGTCAGAGCTGTGCTGAGAGTTTACCTAGAGAGATATACTTTGGCAGCAGTTTTGAAGGATGTAAAATATTAAATATTTATACAATAAAATGGGACTGTCTATGTGACATAATTTAAGAAGACACACTAGGCACCATCTGTTCTTAAAACATGACCTCCCGTAGCTTTGTAAATTGCCAGTAATGACCACTATTTGGTATGACATCTTTTTAGCTACTGTCTTCCAAAGACGTCATAATACCTACTACTGGCAGAAACATTGCTTTAGAACCCAACAATCATTCATAGAGATTCTTTTATAAGATTATTTAGTAGGCCCCATCCCAGACACCAAGTCAGTAATAAATGGGAAAAAGTAACACAGACATTGAGACTTTAAAAAAACATCTGGAACTCAATTTGGTCCTGTCTTTCTGCTTCCCTCTGTACCAGGTCCCTTCCCACTGGAAATTGTTTTACCACAGGAATGTCTGCTCTTTTGTCCCTCTATGTTTCTACCAAAGATGAAAAGGTTAAGAGAATATTATTTAATAGTTTCACAAAATGTTATGGAAATAAGCTACCTTTTGAACCCCATAAGATTAAAGACAACTTAAACTTCCACAACCCTTCATGAGATGCATGAGAGCAAGAGTTAGAAGGGGTTGGAATACTCCTTGAGTTTGGCAAATAGAGGAGTTTGTTGGTGAAATGTCTCAGAATAAGCACCAGATTATGGATTGTTTTATTCTATATGGAGTAACCCAGGATTCCTAATCTCAAGCAGGGCATTTCTGCAAGCAATTCTACAACTCCCCTGGCATAGAATCCTTCTGGTTGTTCATTCTTTCCAAAATCCATATTGAAATTCTGTTTGGAGTTATATAGAAATGTGGAAAGTAAGACTTTCTCTCAGTGGGCTCTTGTTTGATTTGTTTATTTCTCAAGCATCTAGATTCAGTGTCTCCAGTAATTAAATGGCATAACCATTTAAAATGGTATTTTTTTTAAGATGTATTTATTTAGAGAGAAAGAGAGAGAGAATCAGAGAGAGAGAGCACATGAGAGGGGAGAGCTCAGAGGGAAAAGCAGATGCCCCACTGAGCAGGGAGCTCAGATGTGGGACTGAATCCCAAGACTCCAGGATCATGACCTGAGCCTAAGGCAGTTGCTTAACCAACTGAGCCACCCAGGCTCCCCTAAAATGGTATTTTCAAGCAAAGAAAAACAAATATATCTGTATCAAATTGTGTAAAGAAAAAGTAGTGTCACATTTTTACCATCATCGTATTTACTCTTAATTTAGAGGTTATCCAAGTCATTTAATATGGGCATATCTCTTCATTTTACTACTCTCATAATTTCTGTGTGTCTTCATCATGCTTTTCTCTTCTGTTTCAGGAAGTATCCCTTTCCTCAAACTTAACTCTTCCACTTACACCTTTGCTTTTTTCATCAGACTGGTAAGATATTACCCTACCAATTGTTTCCTTATATCACATTCTCAATATTTCCTTTCCAAGTGCATCCTTCCTTCTTTGTCTTTACTTATGATTGGCTCTCCTCCTAATATATAACCTAAGAACCAAACAAATTAATTCTAATATTACTTGTACTCCTAATGACAAATAAAAATCATGTTCTGCCAGGAAAACAGAATTATCCTGAGGAACAAAGTAGCCACTTTAAGTGAATTCATTTAAACTCTGAAAAAAATTGTCAAAGTACAAATAATGTGAAAAAAGTTATATTGGGAAGCTACCCAGAAATTAAACTAAACACATAAAATTAGTTTGTTCCTAACACTTTAGGATTATAATGGTAATACATAAAAGTCTTAGAACCACACATAAAAATTAATAAATTAAATTATTAAAAATTATTAATATTTGCCAAGGAAGGACATAATTTATTTCCCTAGCCATATTGTACATGGTATCTTTTATACTTTACCATGCATTTAACATTTGAGACAGACTTTTGAAGGTTATTTTTAACAACAACAAAAGTAAAGTTTCACCAGTTTTCAGATGAGTTCACTCATTTTGGAAACTTGTTATTGATCTTCTCTTCTTGAGTATTAATAGATCAAACTGTCAGATTCTAAGTACTGATGAGCTTGGATATGATTTGAAAACTACTCCAAAGTCAGCAAATGAAATACTAAATCTTTTAAAGGATTTGTTTTATATATATATATATATATATATATATATATATATATAGTATTTACAGCACAAATATATGCAAAACCAACAAAGACCTCAACATTGTTAGACAGAATTTGCCCTAAACTAGAAGTGACAGGAAATTTTTGAGAGTAAATGCTTTTATGTTATAATGAATTTTGTTTGAGGATTGTGATAACTTTTGTTTTCTGTGAAACTCAGTTTGTAAGGATTCAGATAATAAATACTCAGTAATGTAGAATGATTGTTTTATAAAAATATATCAGTTTGGCTTGGAAAATAGGGTTTGGGATTTTAGCTCTGAATTCCAGTTCTGTCTCTTACTACTAATATATTTTTCTAATGATATACAAAATAATCACTTATTCAACTCTGCAAAATACATACCTCCTGACTGTTTTCATGTCCTAAATGAATGATTTTATATTACTGTGACTGAAATTATGCCAGCAAGGATACCAGCCATGGAACGGACATGGAATCAGTAGATGGCAATGTGTTATTTCATTCGATGACCTAAATAGTGGATGCCCTTTGAATTAACTAACAGATCATATTAAAAAAGCAGAACAAAACAAAACAAAACAAACAAACAAAAACCAAGAGTAGAAAAAGAGTATCTGCAATTTTTTTAAAAGAATTTTATTTATTTATATATTTTAGAGAGAAAGGGTGTTCATGTGGGGGGAGGGGCAGGAAGGAGAGAAGGTCAAGCAGACTCTGCCCTAAGCATGGAACCCCATTCAGAGCTCAGTATCAAGACCTCAAGATCATGACCTGAGCCAAAATCAAGAGTTTAACCAACTGAGCCACCCATGCACTCCAGCAATTATCATATGTAAGTGATGAGTGCCAGATAAAACATCAAATTGTGAAGAACAAAATTATACCTGAAACATGTACAGAGATAGAGGCCAAGGCAGAATAAAGTGATACAATTCAAAATATAGGTACTTGGGTTAGAAACTTGCTAGTCCTGTTGCTTGGGTCTGAGTGTACTAATAAAAGGCACAAGATTTTATTTTTGGTATTTTAGCTTCTTATGGTAGGGGATTGCCAGAGAGGAGGACACTGTATCAGATGAATACTCCTCTATATGTCAGAATTTCTCAGAGAGCCAAAGTGTTTTTAGGATATTAAATTTTACCTAAAAATGTCTATGATCCTTTAAATATAGGAAACATTGAATTGAACAAACGCTACAGAGTTTTGTTTGTTTGTTTACTTCTGTTGTTCATGGTAGTGGTTTTTGTGGAGGTGGAGATGGAGGCAGGCATAAAACAAACTGTCTTTATTTCTTCTAAGACTTTGCAAAGGGATGCCTGGGTATGGTTAAGTGACTGCTTTCAGCTCGGGTCTTGATCCTGAGGATCAAGTCCCACATGGGGCTCCCTGCCCAGCCGGGGGAGGGGGGGGGTTCTACTTCTCCCTCTGACCCTCCCCACTCTCATGCTCTCTCTCCCTCTCATTCTCCTTCTGAAATAAGTAAATAAAATCTTTAAAAAAAAATAAAGGATAAGTGTGCATTTGGGTTTCTTAATAAGGAATATGAAATATGTCATTACTAAAATTTATCTACAGAATGCTTCAAAAAATCAAAAGTATACTTTAAGGAGAATGTTTTAAAAGTTATTAAATTCGGGACGCCTGGGTGGCTCAGTCGGTTAAGCGGCTGCCTTCGGCTCAGGTCATGATCCCAGCGTCCTGGGATCGAGTCCCACATTGGGCTCCTTGCTTGGCAGGGAGCCTGCTTCTCCCTCTGCCTCTGCCTGCCACTCTGTCTGCCTGTGCTCGCTCTCTCTCTCTCCCTCTCTCTCTGACAAATAAATAAATTAAAAAAATTAAAAAAAAAAGTTATTAAATTCCTGTTGTTTTGCCTGTGTAGTTATCATACAATGGAAATTGTCTTCCTCTATAAACATTTCCAAAAAAGTGGGACAGGTTGACCAGTCATATTGTATTCTAATCTCCCTAGACAATCTCTTTGTTTTCTTTTGTTTCTTAGAGCATTGATCCATCATTAGCAGAAATTAATCTCTAAGTACATTTTAGCAACGTTCCAGCCAAATACATAAGTGTCCAGCCATCCCCTCTTTTGAGCATATGTTCATTAGCAGCATAAACATTCCAAATATGCTGTATTTAAGGATGTAAATTGGGTAAAACAACTTAGATTTAATTTAAAAAATAAATAAAATATAGCCATCTCTCCTGGACTATTGTGTTCATGCAAAGATCACTGTGGTAACCACGTTCCTTACAACTGTTGAAAGATATTAGGTATAAGCCAAATAAAGTCTAATGACCTCCACTGGCTGGTGAGCTAATTCAGAGGGAAGTTTTATGACCTCATTCTGAACTTAACCATAGTTTCATAGTTGGCCAGGATTACCAAAATATTGTCCATCCTTCTCTAAAGAATGTCTTTGAAATACTCAATTACTTCAACACTAGGAATATATAGATCATAGACTATTACTTACTTAACACAAAACTGCTTCCAAGTAATGAGCAGTAATGTTGAATTTAATATATTCTTTATCTCAAATTCAGCCATTCAGAAAAAATGAAAATGCTCCTTATGGTGAAAATAACCACTTTGGAAATCTTTAGTTCTTCATACATATAACATATTCCATTCCTTACTGAAAGAGGAAGAGGGAGAAAAAGAGAGAGAAACACCCAGACAGAGAGAATATTGTTTGTTATGAATTAACCAGCAATTTGCTAATTTCTTTCTTTTTATGTAGGACTCATATTAACAACTTCATAAAATGCACATATTCACTAAGAATGAATCCACTAGACTGTTTTAGTTGCCTAAGTGTTTTTCCCATAATGACTCTTATTTTACATCATTAGTTGTAAGAAACCATGACAATGAAGCACTAAAATTAGTGAAAAAGCTGACAGAAGTTCAAGACTATGAATCAGAAACCTGCCAAGAAAATGTATTTCTCAACAGAGAAATAGTATGTATGTGTTAGACTCTTTTGTACTTTAATGAAAATGGACTAATATAGATGTATACTAATAATATAGAGTCCTAGCTCTGTACTTCCTCTACTTTAGCTCCCAATTGCTCCATAAAACAAATGTTTCCTCTGTCCATTCAAACAGTCTAGAACAACAACGATCCACTGAAAAGAGGCAGAGGGTGGATAATTTTGCCAAAACTAATTTTGAAACCAAAACATGGTAGTAAGCAATGGAAAGAGCCCAGGATTTGGACAATTCATTGATCTAACTTTGAGAATCATATCTTCAAATAAAATTCACTCTAACATTGTAATTCCCACTGCTTCCCACAATGAAGAGAATTAAAGAATTATGATACTGAAGATCTTTAGAATTATTCAATTAAACTACTTAAATTATTTCTTCATTTATTTATTTTAAAAATATTTTTAAAGTAATTGTACTTCATCATAGGCCCCAAGGCTAGACTATATCCTCAAAGTCAGGGGCTATGTAGAGACGTAGTAATAGGATCTAGATCTCCTGATATACCATCCAGGATATTTTATATTTTCTTCACTGCCACTCTCAAGTCCACTTCTCTGCATTGGGACTCTATGGCTCCAGCAGAAATTAAGAACAATGGCTCACACATAACAAATTGGAACAAACAACTAATTGTCCATGAATTCTTTCTTCAGTGATCATCTCTTGCCATCTTTCCTAAGCAAAATTTTCTTTTATGTTGAAATATGAAAGAAGGTTCTTCAAATGATTGTCATAGTATCCACAGAAACCACCCAACTTCTCCCCTACTTCACATTGATGAAGGAGCTTCAAAATAAGATAGACATATAAATGAAGGATTAAAAGTATTATGGAAAACATTATTAATTGAAAGTGATGGCACATCTTGAAGAAAATATGTGAACTTTATATTCTCTGGAAGATTAAATATTTTCAACAGGGAACCAGGGAGATGAATTTGTACTCTTAAAAGAACAAAAAGGTATCTAGAGAAAGCTATTTTGATGTATTGTTACATGGCTCAGGTAAGATACAAGGGCCCATTCTATGGTTTTCCTGTAGAATGGCCTAATAATCAAATTTTGTGATGCCCCCAAATGGTTAGAGATTCTGGGCCCACCATGGATTGGATTGAGGCTATTGCATCTTAACCTGGTTACAGTTTAGAGTAATCCAGAGAGCTTTTGTAAGTCCTGTTGCCCAAGCAGTGATAAATATAGATTGAATCAGAATCTTGCACAGCAAAACACAGTCATCAATATTTTTTAAAGCTCCAGAGATAATTATTTTGAGCAATGTAGAACTTCTGATTAATAGTAAATAGGAAGGACTTCTGGAATGACAGAGTGAGGAAATTGGTGGAAACTGTCACAGAAGAATAAAAGTTTAAGTGATATATATTTTTTAAACTATTTAAAATCTGGTAGTTATCCAAAAGGCATATAGCAAATGGAGAAACATTCATTCAAGCAAACTGTGAAATCTCAGTAAAAACAGTGAGAATTTGTGTCTTTTGAGACACAATTCACTCCATTAACATGAATCCCAGCCTTATGTTACAGAAGCTCTGTATAGCCAAGAAAACAAGGAGTCCCTCTCCTACCAGCTTTAGTTCGGGACTGTGGTTTCAGGGACAGACTGCTGACATTTTTTTATTCCCCTATCTCTACTCCTTTACTCAATGCCATGTTGTAGGAAGTCTGTTCCAGAAAATCACAGACAATAAAATTGGATCTCTCTCCTCCTCGGTCTTCATCTGTAGAGAAGTCATACTGGAAACAGTAGGGTGAGAATATTGGGGCCTCCCTAGGCTGTGCCCAGCATACTTATAGGGTAGACACTCCAAGGAGGGAGATGCAGCTAAAAAGAACAGGGACTTCCATCTTCCCCAGTGCCTATTCATAAAGCAGAAATGTCACTCTTGAAAAGCAGGTTTCTGCCCAGAGAGAAATATAGGGTGAAACACCAAATGGTTCCACATCTCTGCCTGAGAGGACTGATTTTATTTGAAATAGAGAAAGAATCACTCTATTCCTAAAGCCGTTGTCAAAAAGTAGAGATCTTTGTGGATAGCAGTTAATAGGATGCTGGTACCCTTTTAATTAGACAATGTTGTAGAGTAGCTGGAAGTTTAACAGAAAGAACTAGGGGAAGATACACTCAAAAAGAACTCTCCTGGGATCACATTTAACTGTAGGGTTTGTAATCTCCCATGCATGTGCTGTAGTGCATCACAAAGGAACAATAAAGGAAACATGTAATGTGGACTTCAAAACACTTCCCAACTTGCAGCAAATTTATCAACATGGGAAGGAACCCTCATTGGTACAACGGGCTTAAACCTCTGACCAAACACTGACTGACCAAGAAGCTACTCTGATCCAAGGAGATTCCTGGAGTCTGGTTTATAAATATTATCATAATCATCCCTATCATTCTGAAAGACTATGCATCTGCATAGCAGATCACTCTCAGGATGATCAGAAGGAAACTTCAGAGTTACTAGTTCTTGATTGAATATGGGGCAAAAAAAAATCATATATATTTTTTTCGAATTCTGAACTCTATGCCATTTGCATAGTTAAAAGTGAAGGATAAATATTTAAATGGTTAAAGGGGCTTAGACATAACTTACAACACATAACTGGTTATGCTGACCCAGGGAGGGGGGATCCTAGATAAAAGATTAAAAAAAAAAAAAGGAAAAAAGCTCAACAAGGATATCAAAGGCTTAAAAATGCAGGGAGACTATTTTGAAGAATTAGCACCATTCAGAAAGAAATGAACAACTAGAAATATTATATTTTAAAAAAAGATTTCAAATCAATAGTCTAACTGTCTACTTTAAGAACCCAGGTAGAGAAGTGCAAATGAAATCCAGAGAAAGCAGAAAAAAGGAAGTAAAACAACAAGAACAAAAGTAAGTGAAATAAAAAATAGAAAAACAATAGAGAGAATTGTTTAGAAGCAGTAATTTCATTTTTTAAACTGACAAATTTGACAGAAGTTTAGCTCAGCTGATCAAGAAAAAAAGAGGAAAAATTCAAATTACTAGAACCAGTATTTAAAGAAGTGCTACCAATAAGACCTTACAGAACTAGAAAGAATTATGGGCAAATACTTTGACCAATACTTGCAATACTCTACAGATTCAATGAAATATATGAAAACTTGTATACAAATAGTTACAGCAACATTATTCATAATGACCAAAATGTGAAAACAAACCGAATGTTAATCAATTGATGAATGGATAAATACAATGTATTATAGCCATATACTGAAATATTATTCAACAATAAAAAAGAAACAAAGGACTGATCCATGCCACAACTTGAAAATATGATGCTAAGTGAAAGATGGAACTTATAAATGGTTGACTATTTCATGATAATATTTATTTAAGATGTCCAAAAAAGGTGGGGCGCCTGGGTGGCTCAGTGGGTTAAATCCTCTGCCTTCGGCTCAGGTCATGATCCTAGGGTCCTGGAATCGAGTCCCGCATCAGGCTCTCTCCTCAGCGGGAAGCCTGTTTCTCCCTCTCTCTCTGCCTGCCTCTCTGCCTACTTGTGATCTCTCTCTGTGTGTCAAATAAATAAATAAAATCTTAAAAAAAAAAAGATGTCCAAAAAAGGTAATTCTACAGAGATAGAAAATAGATTAGTGAGTACATTAAAAAAAGGGTATTCAGATTAGAGTAAAATGAGAAGTGACAGCTAATGGGTAAGAATTTTCTTTCCAGAGGCATTTGAAAATATTCTGAAATTAGATTATGACAATGATTGCATGTCTCTATGAATATACTAAAATACAACTGGACACTTTAAATGAATGAACTGCATGTTATGTGAACTATATTTCAATAAAGTTGATCAATGAATAAATAGTTAGTGAAAGGAAAGAAAGAAAAGGAGTAAACATTACTAACTGTTAGCACATGCCTCCCGTGCACATAACCTGGGGGTGGGAAGTTTATGGATTTACAAATATCAATACAAACCCATACATGCAAAGATTTACATTTTGTTAGTCTGATGTGGGCCTAACTTTGACACTTGTTAAAATACCCTCAGATTTTTCTAATATGTCCTTACTTTAAGAACCACTGAGATAAGGGCACCTGGGTGGCTCAGTGGGTTAAGAGTCTGCCTTCAGCTCAGGTCATGATCTCAGGAGCCTGGGATCGATCCACACATTGGGCTCTCTGCTCAGCTGGGAGCCTGCTTCCCCCTCTACCTGCCTGCCTCTCTGCCTACTTGTGATCTCTCTCACTCTGTCAAATAAATAAATCTTTAAAAAAAAAACACGCTGAGATAGGGAGATTTGGGGAGGAAATAAAAGGAAGACAGGGAAGAAACAAAAATACGTGGCTTGAACAGTGTGTGATATCAACATTGACAGGACTTCCCGCCCCCTTTTTTTTTGGTCTAGTTAGAATTGTTTATAATGATAATAATTTGCTTTTCCTTATCAAAGGTCTCTAACAATTTTCCGTAGAATACAAATAAGGCATACAGCTTTTTACTCTTGTTTATGTAGAGATATTTTATTGTTACTTGGGTATGAAGCAGAAAATAAGCATATTGACCATGTAGTGCTATTAAAACAACACAAATTTTCTACATTTGTGAGAATTCTTCTTAATCACATCAGAATTTCAAATATTTAACATTATTCATTGCATAGGACCGATTTGTTGTGTTTAAGAATGAATAGTATACTATCCAGCTCTTAAATTCATGTTTGCGTTTGGTTGCTCTTTACCAATAGTACCATGACGATTACATTAAATCTGAGAAAATATTCCTCAGGACTTTTGGTTTTAAAATTACCTGTCTGCCAATCTTTTCAGTTTTGAAAGCTGCTGCTTCCTACAGCTTCACTAGCTTCATTCCCAAGAAAGACTTTCCCATTTGTAAAAATTCACTATAAATGTCGATTACTTTCAGCCTATAACAAGATTTAGTCCCACCTCCCACCATTTACTAAACTGTAACTCATATGCAACAATTTATGCAAAATGCTGGTATGGGTGGTATCTAACAAAAATTATAACTTCCATCATGGAAGTGTGAATGCATAATTAAGATCAAAGGTCAAAATTTCCATAATGATGTAGCCAGATGAAATGTGTTCCAGGATGCCTTTGGGAATCTAGCAACTTTGTCACACATTAATGCTTATTAGATGAAAATGAGTTTCACTGTCCAAATTAGATCTTGAAAGCTATTCCTCTTCACTTACAGGCAGTTAGCTACCAAATATTAGCTGACTTAATAGTATTTAGTCAATAAATCTGAAAGTTGTATTTTATCAACTAACAGCAATTGATTTAAATGTGAATATTACTATTGTGTAAGAGTAGATGAACAAAGTCCTTGAAGGCTATTGCTTAAGATTTTAAAAATAATACATATGTATGATAGTTTGAAAATTTTTATATGTTATATACATGTAACATATAACCTTAGTTTTTACATCTTGTGTATCATTTGACACAAATTATTAAAGAATTGGTTTTGTATTAATATGTTAAAATTGAAAGATTCATCCAAGTATGATAACATAATAATTTAATGAACAGAACAAATGACCATGACTACATCCAATGTGAAATCTTTTCCAGATCCAACATCCTTCATTAACTATAATGAATTGAAACATTTAAAGTTGTGGTATAGAACTTCAAGTGATCTTGTGAAGCTTCTTCGGTCAATGTAGCAGTAGGCATTTTATCATCGATCAAATATAAAAGTAAGTGATAATAATTAAAAAGCAAAAATTTGGCAATGCTTTATACCTGTTAAAATATTATCATGGAGGTAAACACAAATGGTATTCTGTTGGGTAATATTATTGATGGATCATAGAAATCAGTTTTGTTTTATTGATTATGAATGCTAAATATATTTATTATAAGATTTTCCCTAAAAATTTCAAAACAGAATTTTTGTATTAATTTCTAAACAATGATTTGAAAACAGATTCTGAAATGGTCAACTAATAAAGTCATCAATTATGTTGTAGATAATTTAAGATTATTACTAGATACATAGTAGATACTATTAATACTAGTAATACTAGATAAATACTCGTAATACTAGATAAATTACTAGATAGGTAAATTAAGATTATTATTAAGATATTATTCATTTGAGTTAAATAAAAGCAACCTGTGCAAAACTCTCAAAACAATCAATTCACTAATTTTCTTCTCTGCCTCTCCAGCTGTACTAAGCCTGAAGTTCTTCAATAGCAGGTGGGGTATCTAACTTATTTTTCATTCTTAAAAGTAAGCTAAAGTAGGCACTCAAATGTTTATTTAACAATAATCAGTTGATTCATCACTAGTATATAAGATGCAACTGATTTCTGTACACTGATTTTATGTCCTGTTACTTTACTGAATTCATTTATCAGTTCTAGTAGGTTTTTTTTTTGGTGGAGTCTTTAGGATTTTCTATATGTAATATCATGTCATCTGCGTATAATGAGAGTTATACTTCTTCCTTACCAATCTGGATTCCTTTTATTTCTTTCTGTTGTCTAATTGCTGTGGCTAGGACTTTCAGTAGTATGTTGAGTAAAAATGGCAAGTCTTGTTCCAGACCTTAGGGTAAAAGCTCTCAGTTTTTCACCACTGAGTATGTTAGCTGTGGATTTTTCATATATGGCCTTTATTATGTTATGTTCCCTGTAGACCTACTTTTCAGAGGAGTTTTATCATGAATGCATGTTGTACTTTTTCAAATGCTTTTTCTGCATCTATTGAAATGATCATGTGTTTTTTATCCTTTCTTTTACTGATGTGACACATCATGTTGATTGTTTTGCTAGTATTGAACCACCTTTGCATCTCAGGAATAAATCCCACTTGATTACGGTGAGTGAATGAATTTTTTGGATTTGATTTGCTAATGTTTTGTTGAGGATTTTTGTATCTATATTTATGAGAAATATTGGCCTGTAGTTCTCTTTTTTTTTTTTTTGTGGTGTCTCTTCCTGATTTTAGTATAAGGTGATACAGAACTCAGAGAATAAATTTGGAAGTTTTCCTTCCTCTTGTATTTTTGGGGGATAGTTTAGAAGAATGGGTATTAACTCTTTAAACGTTTGGTAGAACTCACTTGGGAAGCCACTCTAGACTTTTGATTTTTGAGAGTTTTTTGATTACTGATTCAGTTTCATTGATGGATACTCATCTATTCAAATGAAGAAATTAAGAAAACAATTTCCTTTACAGTTACACCAAAAACAATAAGATACCTAGGAATAAACCTAACCAAAGAGGTGTAAGACTTATACTCTGAAAACTATAAAAATACTGAAGAAAGTAATTCAAGATGATGCAAAGAAATGGAAAGATATTCCATGCCCATGAGTTGAAAGAACCAATATTGTTAAAATGTCTATCAATAGTATCCAAAGCAGTCTACACATTTAATGCAATCCTTATCAAAATATTTTTCACAGAATTAAAAAAAAATTCCTAAAATATTTATGGAACCATGAAAGACCTCAAATAGCCAAAGCAATCTTGAAAAAGAAAAATAAAACTGGAGGTATCACAATTACAGATTTCAAGTTACATTACAAAGTGGTAATAATTAAAACAGTATGGTGCTAGCATAAAAATAGATATAGATGGATAAGAGATACATTAAAAGATGCTCTACATCACTCACTATTAGGGAAATGCAACTCAAAACTACGATGAGATACCATCTCACACCTGTCTGAATGAAAACACAAGAAACAATAGGTGTTGATAAGGATAGAACTACAATATGATTCAGCAATGCCACTTCTGGGCCTGTACCCAAAGGAAACGAAATCTCTATCTTGAAGAGATAGCAGTACTCCCAGTTCACTGCACCATTACTCATGATATAGAAGCAACCTAAGTGTACACTGATGAATGAACAGATAAGGAAAATGTGATAACAGTGTGTGTGTGCATCTGCATGTGTGTGTGTATATAAAATGAAATGGAACTAGAGGGCATCATGCTTAGTGAAATAAGTCAATCAGAGAAAGACAACTATCATATGATATCCCTGATATGAGGAAGTGGAGATGCAACATGGGGGACTAGGGGGGCAGAAAAAGAAGAAAAGAAACAAGATGGGATTGGGAGGGAGACAAACCATAAGTGACTCTTAATCTCACAAAACAAACTGAAGGTTGCTGGGGGGAGGGGGT
>PISX010025807.1:12327-25659 GCA_004024625.1 Mellivora capensis | reverse complement strand
AGCCTGCTTCCCTTCCTCTCTCTCTGCCTGCCTCTCTGCCTACTTGTGATCTCTGCCTGACAAGTAAATAAATAATTTTTTAAAAAGATTTTATTTATTTATTTGACAGGCAGAGAGAGAGAGGAAGGAAGCAGGCTCCCCGCTGAGCAGAGAGCCCGATGCGGGGCTCGATCCCGGGACCCTGGGATCATGACCTGAGCCGAAGGCAGAGGCTTTAACCCACTGAGCCACCCAGGCGCACCAACAAATAAAATCTTAAAAAAAAAAAAAAAAAAAAGCCCCCAACAAACCAGAGCCCAGGGCCAGATGGCTTCCCAGGGAAATTCTACCAAACATTTAAAGAAGAATTAACATCTATTCATCTGAAACTGTTCAAAAAATAGAAATGGAAGGAAAATTTCCAAACTTCCAGCATTACCTTGATCCCAAAACCAGACACAGACTCCATCAAAAAGAATTATAGACCAACATCCTTGATGAACATGGATGCAAAAATTCTCACCAAAATTCTAGCAATAGGATCCAACAGTACGTTAAAAGGATTATTCACCAAGACCAAGTGGGATTTATTCCTGAGCTGCAAGATTGGCTCAACATCCACAAGCCATTCAATGTGATATAATACATTAACAATAGAGAAAACAAGAATTATATGATACTCTCAATAGATGCTGAAACAGCATTTGACAAAGTACAGCATCTTTTCTTGATCAAACTCTTCCCAGTGTAGATATAGAGGGTACATACCTCAATATCATCAAAGCCACCTATGAAAAACCCACAACGAATATCATTCTTATTGGGGAAAAACTGAGAGCTTTTCTCCTAAGGTCAGGAACACAGCAGGACTGTCCACTATCACCACTGCTATTCAACATAGTACTAGAAGTCCTAGCCTCAGCAATCAAACAACAAAAAGAAATAAAAGGCATCTGAATCAACAAAGAAGTCAAACTCTCACACTTTGCATGATATAATACTTTATGTGAAAAACCCAGAAGATTCCACTCCAAAACTGCTAGAACTCATACAGGAATTCAGTAAAGTGTCAGGATATAAAAATCAATACACAGAAATCAGTTGCATTTTTATACACCAACAGCAAGGCAGAAGAAAGAGAAATTAAAAACTCAATCCCATTTACCATTGTATCCAAAACCATAAGATACCTAGGAATAAACCTAACCAATGAGGCAAAGAATCTGTACACAGAAAACTATAAATTACTCATGAAAGAAACTGAGGAAGATACAAAGAAATGGAAAAACGTTCCATGCTCATGGATTGGAAGAACAAATATTGTGAAAATGTCTATGCTACCTAAAGCAATCTACACATTTAATACAATCCCTATCAAAATATCATCAAATTTTTTCAAAGAAGTGGAACAAATAATCCTAAAATTTATATGGAACTAGAAAAGACCTTGAATAGCCAGAGGAGTGTTGAAAAAGAAAGTGAAAGTTGGAGGCGTCAAAATTCCAGACTTCAAGCTCTATTACAAAGCTGTAATCATCAAGACAGTATGGTACTGGCACAAAAACAGACACATAGATCAATGGAACAGAATAGAGAGCGCAGGAATAGACCCTCAACTCTATGGTCAACTAATCTTCGACAAGGCAAGAAAGAATGTCCAATGGAAAATGACAGTCTCTTCAACAAATGGTGTTGGGAAAATTGGACAGCCATATGCAGAAGAATGAAACTGGACCATTTCCTTACACCACATACAAAAATAGACTCCAAATGGATGAAGGACCTCAATGTGAAACAGGAATCCATCCAAATCCTTGAGGAGAACACAGGCAGCAATCTCAACCTCAGCCACAGGAACTTCTTCCTAGAAACTTCACTAAAGGCAAAGGAAGCAAAGGTAAAAATGAACTATTAGGACTTCACGAAGATCGAAAGCTTTTGCACAGCAAAAGAAACAGTCAACAAAACCAAAAGACACCTGACAAATGTCACAAATGACATATCAGATAAAGGGCTAGGATCCAAAATCTATAAAGAACTTATCAAACTCAACAGCCAAAGAACAAATAATCCAATCGAGAAATGGGCAGAAGACATGAACAGATATTTCCACAAAGAAGACATCCAAATGGCCAACATGTAAAAGTGCTCCACATCCACTCAGCATCAAGGAAATACAAATCAAAACCGCCATGAGATACCACCTCACACCAGTCAGAATGACTAAAATTAATGAGTCAGGAAACCATAGATGTTGGTGAAGATGTAGGGGAACCTTCCTACACATTTGGTGGAAATGCAAGCTGGTGCAGACACTCTGGAAAACAGTATGGAGGTTCCTCAAACAATTGAAAATAGAGCTACCCTATGGCCCAGCAATCACACTACTGGGTATTTACCATAAAGATACCAATGTAGTGATCTGAAGGGACACATGCACCCGAATGTTTATAGCAGCAATGTCCACAATAGCCAAACTATGGAAAGACCTAGATGTCCATCAACAGATGACTGGATAAAGAAGATGTGGCATATTTATACAATGGAATACTATGCAGCCATCAAAACCCCCCAAATCTTGCCATTTGCAAAGACGTGGACGGAATTAGAGGGTATTATGCTAAGTGAAAGTAGTCAATCAGAGAAAGACAATTATCATATGATCTCTCTGATATGAGGAATTTGAGAGGCAGGGTGGAGGGTTGTGATGGATAGGAAAAAATGAAACAAGATGGGATCGGAAGGGAGATAAACTATAAGAGACTCTTAATCTCAGGAAACAAACTGTGCTGGGGGTGGGGGATAGGGATAGGGTGGCTGGGTTATGGACATTGGGGAGGGTATGTGCTATGGTGAATGCTGTGAATTGTGTAAGATTGATGATTCACAGACCTGTACTCGTGGGGCAAATAATATATGTTAATTTTTTTAAAAAATTAAAAAAATAAAAATGCAATAATGATCTATAATAAACTATAAAGGTTATATATGGTATATAATATGAATATAATAATATATAATGTATGCTACATGCATACATATATACATGTATGTGTGTACATTCATGTGTATATACATATATAAAATTTATATTACATGTGAATATATGCATATATAGCTGTCACTATAAGAAAATATATTTTATTGAAAAAAAAGAAAAAGAGGCTATCATGTAGTCTGTGGAGATATTGATTTGATTATTCAACCTGTAATCCATTCCTCCAGCTTTTAGTCATCTATTTGGTAAGTATCTCTTCTAGATCTTCATGAAGGTAGATAATAAAAATATGAGTATTTCATGAATCCTCATAAAACTAAAACAACAACAACAACAACAAAAAACAAAAAACAAGAACAACAAAAAAAGCACCCCTCCAAGCCAACATGGGTTGATTAATCATAGAGGTTTGACCACTATTATTAAATTACTTAAGAATCTGGGGTGCCTGAGGCTCAGGTCATGATCTCAGAGTTCTGGGATCGAGCCCTGCATCAGGCTCTCTGCTCAGAGGGGAGCCTGCTTCCCTCTCTCTCTGCCTACCTCTCTGCCTACTTGTGATCTCTCTCTCTCTCTCTGTCAAATAAATAAATAAAATTTAAAAATAAATAAATAAATTACCTAAGATGGATTACATATAATCCACTGTATTATTTTCCACATCACATTTCCTGGACTCATCCAGAAGAATATCATGATTATCTTTGTCACATCTCATTAAACCAAAAATAACTATCAATAGCTTCTCTCTCTTCTACCAATCTCCTGGAAGGATGAAAATGAGTTTACTTTGGCCTGCCAAGCTCCTGATGAACCCAAGCTGGCACTTACTGCTATATAAAAGGATTCGGATTTGTTTAACAAAGCTGAGCATTCACACTCACCTGGCTCTCCCCCAGTCAAAGGGAAGGTTAGTTACTTCTTCAGGAACAATTAAACTTGGTGACTCACCCCTGGGAGGGATGTTCCTCCTCTTGACAACTAATCACAACCTGGCAGCATGACGGTACAGTAAACCAAACTGACATCACTTATCTTCCTAGACTGCCCAATGCTGAGAAATTCAGGGAGAAGTGTAGACTCTCACTCCTATTGTTTCTGGCTCCCAAACATAGTTCCCAGAACTTCATAACACAAGACCAATCTTTAAATAAGTTTGCCTTCTCTGTTCACTCTCTAATCACCAGTTCTGACTGAGAAAAAGTTCACAATCAATTGTGTAATAGTCATTCCTAAAGGTGTCCCTAAAATACAGGACTTTATGGCATATCTTTTAATAATATTTTTCTCTGCCAGGAATTATTCTGGGAGACGGTAGCCAAAAAATACTTGATTTTGTTCCTTACCTAAATCCATTAGTTCTAGGGGTTGAGGGGAGTGTTAAATTTCAATTTGGGAAATAGATTTTATCTATTCTGATTAAAAAGGTAATTTTGGAAGACATAGTTATAATAAATCTGAGTATTTCCTAGCTCTCAGCTCTCCTTCCAGGCAGAGTTCATAATTCTATTAATTAATTTGGGCATATCAGAGGAATCTTTTTATTCAGGGCACTATCATACATTCAAAAAAATTCCTAGAAATTCTAGGTTAAATTGGATTTTGTCCTTGCCATCTATACTTTCTATAAGGACAAATAATACAAAACAATCCTATTTAATAACAGTTTTTGGATGCGGCATGAAAAAGACAAAAATAAAGTTTATAAGTAAAACTGAGTTTCTGTTAGGATAATTTCCAACATAAAATGGCGTTTAACTAGCAGATCCTGACATAAACTTTTTCAACTTCCAAATGAAATACTTAAGAAGAAAGAAGATGAATACCAAGATCAAAGTAAGAAACTGATAATTGACCTATGGGCAGAAGCAAGGGGAAACTCCACTAAGTATAAGTCCATTGAAAACGGGAAAATTTAGGGGTGCCTGAGTGGCTCAGAGATTAAGCCTCTGCCTTCAGCTCAGGTCATGATCTCGGGGTCCTGGGATCGAGCCCCACATCGGGCTCTCTGCTCAGCGGGGAGCCTGCTGCCCCTTCTCTCTCTGCCTGCCTCTCTGCCTACTGTGATCTCTCTCTCTCTGTCAAATAAATAAATAAAATCTTAAAAAAAAAAAAAGAAAAGAAAACGGGAAAATTTAATCAATTGCTTCCTTCTCCTATGACACCGGGGAAAATAGTGTCACTTGTGGGCAAGAAGTCAGGCAATAAAAACCCTTCCTCGTGTCCTAAATGAAGAAAGAAAAGACTGCAGCAATAAGAAACCTTAGCCAGCCTTCTGCCTCATGGGCAGAGGAAATCAGAATCTTCTCTCCTAGTCCTGCCTTCCTTCTCTTTCTAAAAACATTCAAATTCCAGGCAACCCTCTTGGGTCACCCCCCCTGCCCCCAACTTTGAGAGTTTTGTATTCTCCATAAACATTGCTTTTGCTGCCCTTCCCCCCCCCCAAAAATAAATAAAAACATTCAGATTCCACGATAAAAATGAGGCAGGAACTGGGGGGTAATACTGGAGGTTTCATGGACTCCTGTGTAAACACTGTAGAGACACCAAGACAGGAAGAGCTGTGAAAATAGAGGTCTGGCAATTGTAGTTTTTCACAGAGCCCACCAAAGTCAGAGGGCGACAGAGACAGTAGGGGCCAGGAAAAGATACTTTCTCAGGCCAGGGGAGTCTCACTAGATGAAAACTTGCAAGAAGCTGGGAATGGGCTAGGAGCTGCCCAGCAGATCAGCTTCAGACCTGAAAAGGGAAACCGTGAGTTGAAAACCAAGGGCAGTAGCGTGCTGGTAAATGGCTTCTGACTCCCCAACATCACCATCCCTCCCCCACTCTGTAAGTATGTGCCAATTGCCATGGTATGAACACTCCCGTGATGGTGGATCTCAGCCATCAACATCACTGAACCACAAGCGAGGAAGAGCAGCATACAAGCCTCAGTTGGAATAAGTTGGATCCATCACATGCCTTGGCAAGCACTAGATGTGGATGGATTTCTCTCCATTCTAGAATGAGGAAAGAGGAGCCTGTGAGAAAAATGCTTCAGGGCAGAGGAAAGAGAAGAATGGTAATAATAGCCAGCCGAAATGGAGCACTGATTATTCTCAGTACTTTATACTTTACAAGAAACCTCTCGTTTAATCTTCATAGCCACTCTGTGCAGTAGGAAGTATTATCTTAACTTTAAGACAACAATCTCAAGTTTCGTGAGGTAAAGTAATATTTGTCCTGCTCACGCAGCTATTAAGTGGCAGGTTTGGTCTTTGGACTGCTGAACTGCAAAGCCCATATATTTAAACTCTAAGCTAAGCACAAAGTAAACCTGCAATAAATGTCCCAATTTCTTGACTCATGATGATAAACTATTCATCTTCCTTATAAATTATTGTCATTTTCACTTATTTGTCTTCTGAATATATGAGAGCTTAACATCAGGACCTTTCAATTGCTCTTTCCCAATTTAGAATGACAAGAGGCCTCTTGGGGGAGGACTTTTCTTATGGATGGGTTGGGGTATGGGGGAGTAGGTGTGGTGGGAAATACTCAGAGAACAGGCGAACAGGTTGCCAGAATGCAACAGATAGAGAGTAGAGGCTGGGACCCATACTCCCAAACAAAAGCAGCCAGTCATCTGTCAACATTTCAGTATTCTCCGAAATTCATGCCAGTCTTTTTCTTTGCTGTCATCAGTGTTCAAAACCATATTGATTAGTCATCCCACACTCTAGCTTCATGGTGGCTTGATATATACAATGACCTTTATCCCATAACAACTACCTCCTCCCAGAGCCACACCTGGGGATCTTTGCATGTCTATGTGGCTCCACCTCTGATACATGGAATTCCAGTAAATTGCTCACTGGCCAAAACCTTCTAGCTCTCTCACATCTTAGTCCTTCATTTGATCTTTGATCTAGTTAAGCCCCCAGGGACTGCCTCTGTGTTTCCCACTAACTTTCCTACCCTTCCATCTTCTCTCCTTTTTTTAACTCAGCCTAGATCCTGTGTTCTATCTGTTCACTCGCTGTCTCATCAGTGATCTCAGCACCTCTGCCTCCCATCATCCCTCAATCTTCCTCCATCCATCCTCTCAGTCCTTGAATGCAAGTTGCTGAGAATATCAGGCAAAATTCTCTAACCTCAACTTATTCTTCCTCATAGCCCCACAGTCCTTTGGTAAATGCTTTGTCACATTTTTCTCCTATTCCTCAAAGAAGCTATTTCAAACTTTTACCACTTTCCTTGATTCCCCTGCCCTACAGATGTCTCTTGACCTCAGAAGATCTTCACTATATTTCACAAATGCATTTTGCATACTTGGGGCATCAAGGCACTGCATCAAGGCACCATAGGCCTTTTTAGCAGGAAGTTCAGTACCTCTTTCTTGAAGACTCCCTCCATATTCCTGAATTGTCTGAAAGCCCTAGAGAATTTCACAGTCTGCCTTCCACACCCAAGTAGAGATGGCTCTGGAGTTTGATCGGAACCCACTTCTTACTGGCACACGTATTATTGACACGAAACCTCACTGTTGCCAGCTCTCCTGATGATCCTGCAGGGGCTGTGTGGAATAGTCAAGAGAGGGAAACTTCCCTCACCTAGTATTAATCTCTTCTAAGCCTTCCCACTCTTAGGTTCTCCAAGTTACAGACTTAGAGCAGAGAAAATAGAAAAATATGTAAAAGGTCAGGGGTGCCTGGGTGGCTCAGTGGGTTAAGCCTCTGCCTTAAGGCTCAGGTCATGATCCTAGGGTCCTGGGATTGAACCCCACATTGGGCTCTCTGCTCAGCAGGGAGCTTGCTTGCTTCTCTCTCTCTTTGCCTGCCTCTCTGCCTACTCATGATCTATCTCTGTCAAATAAATAAATAAAATCTTTTAAAAAAGAAGAAAGAAAAATGTATAAAAGGTAAAATCTGAGTCAGCCTTGATCAAATTGAATTCCATATTGTTACCAGAGGTGTCTTATGTTTCAATAATGGGAATCTTGGGCAGATGAGATGTTGACGTAGACATCTTAAGGTTTTAAAACTCTGAGCTGGCCATGGCAGCTTGTTACAGAGATAAAGATCAAAGATGGACTCCATTAAGCAATCAGATCTGTTGAGGACACTAAAAATGTAAACACTAGCCAGGTTGGGGTGAATGTCCTTCTTGACAGATTATGTTTCTTATCATGATGAAATTGATTCCTGGCTAGTCGGCATTTAAGAAGTTCAACAGTTACATCTTGACTTTTAACTACAATGGTCTATTGTTATATTACCCTTAATTTTGAGACTATGATGCTTATTTTGCTTGTTTGTTTTGAGAAATTTTATTTCCTCATTGTTTGTTACAGGAAGTTCAATTTGAATTTCTTCTTCAACACTGTAACTGATCTTATTGAAATTAATCCAAACAAGCATAAAGGGATTGTCAGATCCTCTCAGAGTTAGGAAAAATACATCTATTTTCTTCTTTTCATGGCTGCAATTGTAAAATAAGCTATGAATATAACAGAATTTTTTTTTTAGTATTTATTGTGAAAAAAACATCAACTACACAAAAGTAAAATGAACAATAAAATGAATTGCCATGTGCCCAACATTCTGATTTGACAATCATTAAGAAGCTGTCACAGGGTCAGCTGGGCAGCTCAGTGGGTTAAGCCTCTGCCTTTGGCTCAGGTCATGATCTCAGGGTCCTGGGACTGAGCCCAGCATTGGGTTCTATGCTCAGCAGGGAGCCTGCTTGCCTCTCTCTCTCTGCCTGCCTCTCTGCCTACCCGTGATCCCTCTCTGTCAAATAAATAAATAAAATCTTTTTTTTTAAGATTTTATTTATTTATTTGCCAGAGAGAGAGAGAGAGAGAGCACAGGCAGGCAGAATGGCAGGCAGAGGCAGAGGGAAAAGCAGGCTCCCCGCCGAGCAAGGAGCCCAATGCGGGACTCGATCTCAGGACACTGGGATCATGACCTGAGCCGAAGGCAGCCACTTAACCAACTGAGCCACTCAGGCGTCCCAATAAATAAAATCTTAAAAAGAAAAAAAAAAAAAAGAAGAAGAAGCTGTCACAATTGTAGGAACGCTTTTAAAAGCCAGTGCAAGCACACAGGGATGGATTGATGGCGGGCCTTTCTCTGGGGGCCTCTCATAGTATACCCATGCCAGGGGAGTATGCAGACCTGACCGACTGCCCAGCCTCCTCACTGGTGGGCTGTGAGCACTGAAGGGGGCTCAGGGTAAAAGCAAAACAAAACAAACAAACAAAAAAACAATATATACATTTAGCTATATATTTAGCAGTGCAGACTGGTCCCCTGAGCAGCTACCTTTTAGGTCCAAGGGCACTACAGCTCAGGTATCTACCACTGCGCAGTGACAGAGCTGTTATCTCCCCAGGGCACACCTCAGGGTAACTATTTCTACTTCAGATTTAAACTTTCTATTCTTGGGGCACCTGGGTGGCTAAGTCAGTTAAATATCTGCCTTCGGCTCTCGTCATGATCCCAGGGTCCTGGGATCAAGCCCTCATGGGGCTCTCTGCTCAGCCCGAAGCCTCCTTCTCTGTCCCCACTCCCCCTGCTTGTGTTCCTTCTCTCACTGTCTCTCTCTGTGTCAAATAAATAAATAAAATTGTCAAAAAAATAAACTTTTTATTCTTACGCTTCATTGGTTCTGCAGGGGTTTTTTGTTTTGTTTTGTTTTTGTTTTCTAAGATTTATTTCTTTCATTTGCGACCAGGGTGGGGGTGGGGGAGCAGATGGAGAAAGAGTCCTAAGCAAACTCTGCTGACTGCAGAGCCCAAGCCAGAGGTGGGGCTCTGTGACATTTTAAAAATTATTATGTAAATAGTATGCACGCACTGTATTCCATCAAACACTACATGGGAATTGTTACTATTTTTTTCTTTTTTGAAGGATCTCGGTCTCTTCTTAATTCTGAGGTGACTGCTGTTCACATGAACAAGTTCATTTGAATCATTCAAAGCTTTTCTTCATATCCGCGTAATTATGTGCAAACATACAGTGCTTGTCTCTTAGCTCCAGGCTGCTCCCTGTTCTGTGATGGTGGGATTCTAACTTTGCTCTCTGGCTTCCTGTTAGGACCCTGGTTGTTTCCAGTTTGCTAACTGACTGGTTGCAGTTCTCTCATATCACCCTGGAAAGCATTTTCACTCCTGCAGCTGCACCTGTGACCCCAGGCAGTGGCTGAATAAGGCTTGCAGTTTTTTTTCAACAGTTTAGAAACAGAAACATTGCAGAAACAGATTCATCACACCCTCTCACTTAGAGATCTTCAAGTTCTCTTAGTTATCTAGTTGGCCCATTCTAGTTAACTGATTGATACCTAGTTCATCGTTATTTTATATTTAGCTTTCTCCACTTCATAAATCTGATACGATTTCTCTCTTCCTACTAGTCATGGACACAGAAATAGTCATGTGTTAGAATTTTTTCATTTTCCTTATTTATATATGTATTTTTTACAATAAATGGGATAATGCCCTATACTTTGCAACTTGGATTTTTCACTTAATGTTTCAGGGACAGCATTTCCAGGTCAGTATATATAACTCTAATTTTCTCAATAACTGCATAATATTCCATCAAATGGACAGATGGTAATTTATTCAACCATTCTGTTGATAGATGTACAAGTCCTGATTTTTTGCTACTACAAAAAAAATGCTTCAATAAACATTCTTGTTCATAGATCCTCTATACTAATACATTCGTTTCTATTAAAAAATTACTAACAGTGGGACTGCTGTGTCAAAGAATGAGGTATTTATATTTCTGTGACACCGAGTATACCAGATTGAACTGGTCATACTCCTCAGATTATGGCTCTATATCATAGATTCCCCCTAGAGCTTCCAGAAAACACAGCCCAACCAATGCCTTGATTAAATCCACAAGACCCATTTCAGATTTGTGACCTTAAGAACTACAAGATAATAGGTCTGGTTGTTCTCAGCTGCTAAGTTTATGGTAATTTATCACAGTAGCAGTAGGAACCCAATACACTGTTCTTATTAAGTTTAGGTATTAATGTTATATATTATTTCACAAAGTTCAATAGTTTCCCACTCACCTAATCCCATTACTTAATTTTTTTTTCTGAGTCAACTTGTTAAGATAGATGTTACTAGATTGTTGTCCAGAGTATGAAATTCATGTTTCTCCAACAATGCATGAAACATTATCCACTAATTCCCATAAGGAAAGAACACTATTGATTATTTTAATGTTTAATGTTTCACTCATCACATGAGTGAAAAGTGATACCTTATTGTTGTTTAATTTGCATTTCATATCAATGAATCAAAACACTTTATTTGTTGGTTATTTGGATTTATGATGTTTTACAAATGTTTCCAGATTTACTATTTTTTCATTTATTTATGCTACCTTCCTGCTACAAAATGTTTTTTATTTTTATATGTTTACCTTTTCTGTTGCTATTTTTGCATTTCTGGGCTTGGTTAAATTCCCTCATGCCCTTCAATGGCTCATGTAAACTCCTGTCTTTTCTTATAAGATTTTATTTATTTTTTTATTAACATATAATGTATTATTAGCTTCTTATAAGATTTTAACATTTACAATTATGCCTTTAATCCAATCAGAATTTATTTTTTTAATTATAAAATATAGAATTCATTCTAGTTTCTCCCCAATTACACCAACAGTATTTATTTAAAAATTCAGACTTTCCTCAGTAAATTGAATTATCACCTTTGCCATGTGTTAAATTTTCATTTATACTGTATCTATTTCTAAATTTTAAATTTTGTTCCTTCACTGGTACAATTTGGATTTAATTTTATGTTAGCTTTGTAATGTATTCCAATGTTGAGTAGGTGAGTTTTCCCATTGGGCAGTCCCTGGACAAACATGGCATGTAACATGTAACAACAGTTCTCTCCCTCTCTCTCTCTCTCAATGCTTTTTATGGCTATTTCCTTATATTTATTCTTCCATACAAATTTTAGGATCTAATTAAAAGAAAAAAATTGTATTGAATTAAATTTAGGAAATTAGACACTTAACGATACATTATCTATTGAGGGAAATCTTTTCATTTGTTTCATTATGTCTTATATTTTTAAAAATTGCCTTGGGGGGCGCCTGGGTGGCTCAGTGGGTTAAGCCGCTGCCTTCGGCTCAGGTCATGATCTCAGGGTCCTGGGATCGAGTCCCGCATCGGGCTCTCTGCTCAGCAGGGAGCCTGCTTCCCTCTCTCTGTCTCTGCCTGTCTTTCTGTCTACTGTGATCCCTCTCTGTCAAATAAATAAATAAAATCTTTAAAAAAAAATAAAAATAAAAAAATAAAAATAAAAATTGCCTTGGGGTGCCTGGGTGGTTCAGTGGGTTAAAGCCTCTGCCTTCGGCTCGGGATGTGATCCCAGAGTCCTAGGATCGAGCCCCACATCCGGCTCTCTGCTCGGCAGGGAGCCTACTTTCCCCTGCCTCTCTCTCTGCCTGCCTCTCTGCCTACTTGTGATCTCTGTCTGTCAAATAAATAAATAAAATCTTAAAAAAAAATAAAATAAAAATTGCCTTGCCAGGGCTGCCTGGGTCACTCAGTTGATTAAGCATCTGCCTTTGGCTCAGGTCATGACCCCAGGGTCCCAGGATCAAGCCCTCCATCTGGCTCCCTGTTCAGTGGAAAGCCTGCTTCTCCTTCTTCCTCTGCCACTATCTCTCTCCATCTCTCTCAGTCTCACTCTATCTCAAATAAATAAACCTTTTTTTTAAAAATTGCCTTGCCAAATTTGATTAACTAGGCATTTTATTTAAATTTTCTGAACCTATAAAATGAAATTACTCTATTGTTTCACTTTTTGTGTTTGTATGACTGTGCTGGATTTGTAAAACTATTGTGAAGAGTTTCATGTTTTTGTGTATTCCGGAATAGTTTGGCAAGCAAAGGAATTATCTGGATTTGAAAGTTATAAAGAATTTAGTTGTAACATTGCCCATACTTGTTGCTTTTTTTCATTATCTGAAAACAATTTTATTATGAAAAACTTCAAATATATATATATACACAAGTAGAGAAATAGTATAATGAATCCTATGTAACTACCACCCAGCTTTGACAATTACCACAAGAATTTTCCATTTTTGTTTCATCCATCTTTCTACCTTTATTTTGCTGGAATATTCTTTTTTTTTTTTTTTTTTAAGATTTTATTTATTTATTTGTCAGAGAGAGAGGGAGAGAGAGCGAGCGAGCACAGGCAGACAGAGTGGCAGGCAGAGGCAGAGGGAGAAGCAGGCTCCCTGCCGAGCAAGGAGCCCGATGTGGGACTCGATCCCAGGACGCTGGGATCATGACCTGAGCCGAAGGCAGCCGCTTAACCAACTGAG
>PISX010025807.1:0-12227 GCA_004024625.1 Mellivora capensis | reverse complement strand
TATTCTTTTTTTTTAAGATTTTATTTATTTATTTGACAGACAGAGATAACAAGTAGGCAGAGAGGCAGGCAGAGAGAGAGAGGAGGAAGCAGGTTCCCCGCTGAGCAGAGAGCCCGATGCGGGGCTCGATCCCAAGACCCTGGGATCATGACCTGAGCCAAAGGCAGAGGCTTTAACCCACTGAGCCACCCAGGCGCCCCATATTTTGCTGGAATATTCTAAAGCAAATCTCAGGGGAGGAGGTGGCCATGTGGTTAAGGTGATGGACTGCTAAAGGAATCTCAGATTCCTTATCATTTCAACTCAAAGTAGCTCACTCTATTTCTCTAATGGATAAGGTCCATTTTTTTTTAAACATAGTCACCCCATCATACCTAAAAACAATTTTCCTGATTATTTAAAAAATATTCTTTTGGGTCACCAGGGTGGCTCAGTTGGTTAAGCATCTGCCTTCTACTCAGGTCATGATCCCAGGGTCCTGGGATTGAGCCCCACATTGGGCTTCCTGCTCAGCGGGGAGTCTACTTCTTCTCTCTCTCTCTGCCCCTCCATCTTCTCATTCTCTCATGCAAGCATGCACTCTCAAATAAATAAATAAAATCTTAAAAGATACCCTTTTATTTTTGGTTTGTTTAAATCAGGATCCAAACATCTAGTGTACTGCTTTTTTGTTGTTCTATCTCCCTATTCTCTTAATTTATAGAAGTACTCTCATCTCCTCCCACTCTGCCCTCCCCATGCCATTTATATGTTGAAAATCAGGTTGGGGTGGTGGGGTTATGGACTTTGGGGAGGATATGTGCTATGGTGAGCGCTGTGACGTGTGTAAACCTAGCAATTCACAGACCTGTACCCCTGGGGCTAATAATACATTATATGTTTATTAAAAAATTATATTAAAAAATCAGGTTGTTTGTCCTACGGTATATTATAGATCAGGATTTGTTTATTTCTTTCCTTGTAGTGTTACTTAACTTGTTCCTCCTTTCTGTCTTTTTTTTTAATTAGGCTGAAAGTTAGATAAAATCTTGATTATGTTTAATTAAATTATTTTGGGGGTGCCTGGTTGGCTCAGTCAGTTAAGCATCTGACTCTTGGTTTCCACTCAGGTGGTGATCTGGTGGTGGTGAGACAGACCACCTTGCTGGGCTCCACACTCAGCCGGGAGTCTGCTTGAGATTCTCTGTCCCTCTCCCTCTCCCACTCCCACTCAGTCTCTTTATTTCTCTCTGAAAATAAATAAATAAATAAATAAATAAATAAATAAATAAATCTTTTTTAAAAAAGAAGTTGAATTACTTTTTGGGCCAGGATTCTTCATAGATGGTGTGATATATACTTTATACTGCACCCATGTCATTCTTTCGCCCTTAAGGTCTGATTGTCCCACTAGTAATGATACTGAGATTGATGGTTGAATTCAGGTATTACCAGGCTAATCCATTCATTATAAAGTTCACCATCAGCCTTTCACCTAATAATTTTAGCAGCCATTAATAAAGTTTGCTTACAGCCATTGTTTCATGAGGCTTTACTAAAATGGGTATTTTTTTTCTACCATTCTTTCTGCCTTTGTTAGCTCAACAAAGAAGAATCTTCCCTTATCAGCTATTTAGAAACACTGAAATACAGCTCATATAGGAAAGGCAAGCTGCTGTCATTTTTTAAATAGTAGATTTAACTTCTCCAATATTTTCAATGATATTGGTCTTTGGGGTTTTAAAAAAACTTTTAGTCATTTATATTTAAAAAAATTTTTTTTCCTTCTAGATTTTCACTTTATTACTATTATACTAGAATGTACAAAGCATTCTTGTATAATTCTTTTGACATCCATCATATCTCCCTTTCCTTTTTAAAAAATATTTTATTTATTGGGGCACCTGGGTGGCTCAGTGGGTTAAGTCCCTGCCTTTGGCTCAGGTCATGATCTTAGGTCCTGGGATTGAGCCCCACATCGGGCTCTTTGCTCAGCAGGGAGCCTGCTCCCCACCGTCCTCTGCTCTCTCTGCCTACTTGGATCTCTGTATGTCAAATAAATAAATAAAGTATTTTTTTAAATTTTTAAAAATATTTTTATTTTTAAAAAATCCCCCACAGAGAAGAGTGAGAGAACAAGCAGGAGGAGCAGGAGAGGGAGAAGCAGTCTCCCCGCTCAGCAGGAAGCCCAACGTGGGCCTCGATCCCAGGACCCTGAGATCATGACCTGAGCCGAAGGCAGACACTTAGAAGACTGAGCACTCAGGCGCCCCTCATATCTCCTTTTTCAAACCTAAAGTGCAGGTATATTTATACACATATGTATACACACACATATGTGTGTGCATGTATGTGTGTACTCTTATGTCTGTTTATTACCTAGGGTGTTTGTATATTATTTATATTTACAAACAACCAGTTTTAGGTTTTATTTATCCTTTTGATTTTCCCTTCTATGAGTCACTTCCTAAGTGATTCCAATACTCACACCTGTTTCACACTCAGAGTGAGTCTGGGGTTGGGGGTAGTTTCTTAAGTAATTTATAATTCCAAATTACCTTACTGTTACATTTCTCCAGTTAACACAAATTTAATATCTGGTGCTTCATTGTACTACAAAGAAGCAAGTTAGGACTCCTCAGGAAAATATTTCTCCATTTTTTACTTCTCTTGTCAACCTACAAATTTATTTGCATTCTTCCCCCCCCCCGCTTTTTTTTTTTTACCATATCCCTTCTTGCCACAGTGAGAGAAGGTGATTACTCAACTTAGTACTGCATCTATCTCTCCCACATTCCTAGAGATTCCAATTCATCATTTAATGTTTCTCAAGGGTCTTTAAATTTTAGCAACTGATTTTCTTCCCTAGTTAGTAAACAGGCTTATGTCTCTCCCATCTTAGTTAAATGGACATATATTCCCTTTCAGTTACCTCTATGTCTTTTCTTTTCATTAGAGCCAAACCCCTGAAATAGAAGCTATGGTTTCTGCCCAAAGCCTTTCCTCTACTGTCATTACTTCTCCAAATCTCTCTTGCCAAAGTTACCAGGGCTTCTTCCTTGATAAAAACCAAGGGACTCACCACAGCATTGGATACTCCTGACCTCCCTGTAATGCGTTCCTCTCTTAGCATCTTGGACTTTCCCCCACCCTTGTCCCCTAATTCCTCTATTCCTTCTTATTCTCCTCTGCAGGTTCTTCTTCCTTTCTAAAACAGAGAAGACCTTCAAATATCAAACTTCTCACTGTTCTTCACTCTCTTTTCCCTCTTACCCTGGAAGAAAATGGCATAAATTAATCTTTACTGGGACGCCTGGGTGGCTCAGTCAGTTGAGCACCTGCCTTAGGCTCAGGTCATGATCCTGAGGTCCTGGGATTGAGTCCCACAGCAGGCTCTTTGCTCAGTGGAGATCTTGCTTCTCCCTCTGCCTGCTGTTCTCTCTGCTTGTGCTCTCTCTCTCTGACAAAGAATAAAATCTTTCTAAAATAAATTAATAAGAAATAAATTAATCTTTACAGAGAGATGCCCTCTGGAGCTTAACTCTCATCCAAAACATTCTTGTAGAGTCTTCTGTGCCTACATTGGACTTGCCTAGATGTCCTCTTTGCCTTTGCCGAAAGACAGTGTCCAAACTGAACTCATAATTTTTCCTCAGAACTTGTTTTTCCTCCCATACTACCCTTTTGATATATGGTACTGTTAAATAGCCAGTTATCCAAGCCAGAGATCTGGCATGATAATGAGACAGTAAGATTACAAAACAGAAAAGGCTCTGAATATTGCAAGTAAAAAGATGATTTATCATATGCTTAAGGATAATCTCATAAAAGGCAATCATATATATAAAATGCATGTGTGTGTGTGTGTGTGTGTGTATTTTATATATCTATTTTAAGTAAACTCTATGCCCACAACCCCGATTTAAAAGTCACATGCTTTACTGAGTGAGTCAACCAGGTGCCCCATAAAAGGCAATTTTAAGAAATATAACCAGGGGTTCCTGGCCGGCTCTGTTGGTAGAGCATGCTGGTCTTGATATCAGGATTGTGGGGATCTACACACTGGGTGTAGAGATCACATTAAAAAAAAAAATGCAACTAGACCTCAAAGGAATCTCTCTCCTCAAACTATCTCCCAAGCTCATCTGAACTGCTTTTCTTGACTTTTATCTATTTCTTCCCTATTTCTTGACTATATCTATTTATCTATTTCTGTGACTAGATGTTTCTGCTAATCTATTGTTCACTAAGACCACTATAATTCTGACCCAATATGACCTTCCAGGCTGAGCCCACAAGTGAGGTTGCTGAATATCACAGTTCATAGCCAGGGAGAATCAGATTGCCTCAACTTAGCTGAGTCAAGTGGTACAAACATGTCTGCTCATGTCCTCTACCTTAATTCAATATATAGATGGAAAGATTCTCTTTGAAGGGGTTGTGGAAAAGTTAGACCGTATATCAAGTGTCAGTTCTTGACTTTCTCTCTTCACAAATCCTCATATCTATAAAAGAGTGATTGAGTTGCCTAGCTGGCTCAGTGGGAAGAGAATGCACCTCTTGATTTCAGGGTAGTTAGTTCAAGCCCCACATTGGGTATAGAAATTACTTAAGTAAATAAACTTGAAAATTAATTAATTAATTAACAAACACAAATAAATAACAGTGATCAAGTTCTATCAGTTCTACCTAATATTTCACAATTCTAACATTTCCATTTGCCTGACTCTTACTATTTTTCAGATTCAGTTGCTTCTAGAAGTTTTCTTGAATCTCATCCTCATTTCCACATGTTCACCTCACTCAGATGCTCACTGCACCCTCGATCTACCTCAATCATAACATGTTCCCCCACAATTTCATAATTTTAATTGCTGTGCCATCTCTTCTCTGTATCTCTATTCCCATTTCTTTGCCAGCCAACTAATCAATAAGGGACCAATCATTTCCTGTTTTGTTTTTATTTGCTTTTGGATTCTCAGAACTGAACATGGTGCCTAATAGGCACTCTACAAATTGTTATTGAATGAATGAATGAATGAATGTCTTTGAAAAGCAGTTCACATAGGTAAGAATTTCCAGGTGTTAAAATTGATATGCAGTAGCATCTGTGGTGGTTTCTTTATTCATGTTTGTCCTTTAAAGAGAATATTAACTTCATCTGAGGAAGTACTCCATGAATATTGAGTATTACATTAGGCAGTATTAAATTACCCTATTTGGTTTTGGTGTTGCAGGTGATGAAAACCCACTTTGATCCGACTGTAGCCTTATTCATTTTGATTATCCTTAGATCAAATAATGTAAGATACCCAATTACAGCCATGAACATGAATGATAGAATTACCACATGAATGGGTTTGAATTCCATATTAATATTAACTTTAAAGAAAATTAGGTACCTTCTAAATAGAAGAAAAGCATCTATTGAAGTTGGAAACTGTGTATACTTACAAGTGAAAGAATCAGAAAAATAGCCTTAAAGAGAAAGTTAAAGTAAATAATATTGATTATCTTCAGGTAATTCACCAGTCTCATTATGAATAGAATTTAATTTATACAATCACCTTGAATAAAATGAGGACAGGCGAATATTATTAGAAAGATCACATTCCGTTTCGTTAATCATTTCTGGAATAAAAGGCTGCTAGGATTCTCCAATGTTTGCCTTTTTGGTTGACATAACAGCAAGGATTATATAACTATGTAGCAGGACCTCACGCTTGTCAGAAAGGTTAAAAATCAACAATACAGGAAACAACAGGTGTTGGCTAGGATGCAAAGAAAAAGGAACCCTCCTACACTGTTGGTGGGAATGCAAACTGGCACAGCCACTCTGGTGGAGTTTCCTCAAAAAGTTAAAAATAAAACTACCCTATGATCCAGCAACCCCACTACTGGGTATTTACCCACAGAATACAAAAACATAAACTCAAAGGGATACATGTACTCATATGTTTATAGCAACATTATTTACAATAGCCAAGATATGGAAGCAGCCCAAGTGTCCATTGATTGATGAATGGATGAAGAAGATGTGGTATGTTTATATAATGGAATATTATTCAGGTATAAAAAAGAATGAAATCTTGCCATTTCCAATAGCATGGAAGGAGCTAGAAAGTATAATGTTAAGCAAAATAAGTCAGTCAGAAAAAGACAAATACCATATGATTTCAATTATATGTGGAGTTTAAGAAACAAAACAAGTGAGCAAAAAGAAACAAGAGAGAGAAAGAGAAATCCAGAAACAGACTCTTAATTATAGAGAATGAACTGATGGTTACCAGTGGGGAGGCAGTTTGTCAGGGGTGGGTGAAATCAGTGATGGGGATTAAGGAGGGCATTTGTCGTGACCAGCACTGGGTGATGTATGGAATTGTTGAATCACTCTTTTGTGCACCTGAAACTAATATAACACTGTATATCAGCTAACTAGAATTAAAATAAATACTTAAAAAAAAAGCATGGAGCAGGCTAGCTGGATTACCTGAAAGAAAAGAGCCTATAAGCTACTTGTGGTTGAAGTACATCAACAAGTAGAACATCAGTGGTAGGGACAGTTCTTGGAGGCCCGTGGCTCCTGAGGAAGAGTGTGGCCCAGTTGTGGGGAGCTACTTACAGCTTGTGTTGTAAAGACCTGCCAAAGGCCCCCTGGGGAGACCAGTGGGGGGGTGTGACAAGGTTCTCCAGACTAACACAAACCCAAGTTTCCAAGGGGCATCAAGAACTGAATAATTCAAAGATGGAGGGACTGAGTTGTGATGAAACTGAGAAGGAGAGTTTCTGGTGTCTGCCTGGTCTTCAGACTGTACTGTGGGAACTAACTCAGAGAAATGGAAGCGGTTGACTAGTGGAGGAAAAGACTACCCTTTTTCTTCTTCCCTCCCTCTTCTCCTTCCTCTCATCTCTCTATCCTTTCTCCCTGTACTCTCTCATACTTGCTATCTGTCCTTCTCTGAATTATTGGAAAGTAGAAATAAAAGCAAGACAAATCCCTGTTATTCATATAATCTTTTCTGCAGCTTATCTTTCTGTGAACAAAGGCCTTAGATGGAAAGAACCAGATATTCTTATAAACCTCATTTCTGAAAATCTATTCATTGTTTTTTAATTCACTCATTTGTTCATCATTCATCATTCAACAAACATTAATTGAGCCTATAATGTTCTGGGTATACAATTTATCTTCCAGATCAATTATTTTCAGTCCTCTTTTTTTTGAGCCATGCAAGCCTTTCCTCCCACCCCCCAGGGTAAAAGATCGTTGATGCTCAATATGGAAAATATGGAAAACATAAAACATGCACACTCTGGGGCACCTGAGTGGCTCAGTGGGTTAAAGCCTCTGCCTTTGGCTTCGGTCATGATCCCAGGGTCCTGGGATCGAGCCCCACGTGGGGCTCTCTGCTCAGCAGGGAGCCTGCTTCCTCCTCTCTCTCTCTGTCTGCCTCTCTGCCTACTTGTGATCTCTGTCTGTCAAATAAATAAATAAAATCTTAAAAAAAAAAAAGATGCACAGAGTGAATTGGGGTGGGGACATAGAACTTGGCCAATAGCTCCTACCCAGCCTTGTCCAGCAGCCCCTGAAATATTCTGTGAAGCAGAGCATACCTACCACTGTTCTATAAGGATCACTTTTGGAGGATGCTAGTGAACTAATGCATTAAGTTGAAAACTGGAAGAGAGCAAAGAATTAATCATTACTCCTATATTTCCCATACACTGTAGCTCAGAATAATCAACTATTTGATGAACAAGTTTCTCTCTATAGAATTACAGATAGGAAGAAGGAACGATATTGAATTCAAATGTCACCATCTTGCAATCCATAATGAATTAACGGATCTAGTCAGTGATCATCAATGGGTGCTAACATCACAAAGAACAACAACCAGGCTTTCTGTGCCACCTAATAGAAGAATACACAGCACCACTCATGAAGTTGTCTTGGGAAAAAATCCAGTGTAAATCTTGCTAATCATTAGATCCCATTTACAGAAAATTTGAAGAACTTCTCTTCTCTGCTTTTCTTTTTCTTTTTTTTTAACATTTTTTAAAAATTTTTTAAAATTTATTTATTTGTCAGAGAGAGAGGGAGAGAGAGCAAGCACAGGCAGACAGAGTGGCAGGTAGAGGCAGAGGGAGAAGCAAGCTCCCTGCTGAGCAAGAGCCCGATGTGGGACTCAATCCCAAGATGCTGGGATCATGACCTGAGCCGAAGGCAGCCGCTTAACCAACTGAGCCACCCAGGCGTCCCTCTTCTCTGCTTTTCTTGAAGCTGTCACCCCACATCAATACCTCTGCCTGATTTCAGGTGTTCCAGCACTAGCTCAGAGATTTGGGCAGAACAATTGAGGTATTAAGTGGCCAATTTGTTTATCTTTGAATCTCCAGACAATTCTCTCTCCTCATCTTCAATCTCTCATTCTCTACTGGATCCTCCTCGTCAACATTTAAATCTGCAATTAGTTCCCACTGAGTTCCATATTACTAAATTGGATATATGTCAATCTTCATCTTATTTGACTTGTCACTTGCATCTGTTATAGATCCTCTTTGAAGCCATTCTTTACCACTGCTAGTCCACTGCTAGTATGACATTACACTCTCCTGCTGGTTTCCTAGTCTCCCTAATCAGGGCTTCTCATTCTCTTCTGCCAAACCATCTTTATGTGTTAGACATTTTTTAACCCACTGAGCCACCCAGGCACCCCAATGTGTTAGGCATTTTTTAAAGGTTCAGTTTTGGGGTGCCTGGATGGCTCAGTCATTGGGCATCTGCCTTTGGCTCAGGTCATGATCCCAGGACCTGGGATCCATCCCTGCATTAGGCTCCCGGGCTCCCTGCTTGGTGGGAAGCCTGCTTCTCCCTCTCCCACTTCCCCCTGCTTGTGTTCTCGCTCTCTCGATGTCTCTCTTCCTCTCTGTCAAATAAGTAAATAAATAATTTTTTTAAAGATTTTATTTATTTATTTGACAGAGAGATAGAGAGCACAAGTAGGCAGAGTGGCAGGCAGAGGGAGAGGGAGAAGCAGGCTCCCTGCTGAGCAGGGAGCACGAGGCAGGACTCCGTCCCATGACCCGAGCTGAAGGCAGCCGTCCAACTGACTGAGCCACCCAGGCACCCCAATAAATAAAATTTTTAAAAAACCAAAACTTCAGTTCTGCTTTCCCTTCCTCCTCATTCTGCTCTTCCTCTTTCTCTTGCTCGCATTTTCTCATACCCCTACCTTCAATTATTCATACTTCTTCAGTGATTCATATGCAGATGACTCCCAAATTTACATTTCCAACCCAGGCCTCTCTGATTGTTTTAAAACATATCTGTCAATCCTTTGACAATCCTTTCATCAAAGATGGAGTCTAATTCCTCTTTGCCTAAATATGGTCTGGCCTTAGGACTCTTGACAAATAGAATGTGTATAACAGAATATGTTTGTTGGCAGTGACGCTGCATGACCTCTGAGGCAAATTAGAAGAGGTGATCCAGCTTCCTCTTGGTTCTATCTCTCAGGATGCATGCTCTAGAGCCCTGAATCATCACATAAGAATTCTGGTACCCTGAAGCTGACTGGAGAGACAGAGCAGACATCACACTGAGATAAAGACGGATGTCCGAGGAGCTTTAGCTATTCCAGGGTCACAGTCTTCCCAACCCAGTATCAGGGATGTGAGTCAAGTCTTCCAGATGATGCCAGTCCCAGCCATCATTTGACTGTGACCTCATGATAGACCCAAGCCAGAACACTTCAGTCAACTCATTTCAGATTTCTGACCCACAGAAACAGTAAAAGTAGTAAATGACTATTAATGTATAAAGCCACTAAGTTTGGGGGGATTTGGTACATAGCAATAGATATTCAGAATACCCTCTGACTTCCACACAGACATCTTTGAATTCAGGACACACCACCCCAAAATATGCCACTTTGGCAAATTGATTATTTTGAGCTAAAGGAACTGCAGATGCAGGACCTCCTCTTTCCTATCTAAAAACAGTCCATAAAATCTCCCATGAGAAAGGTGCCCTCCCTGTATAGGAAGAAAAGAACATTCTTATCACCAGAAATTGGGAGCTGATGCTGAAATAGATCTATTAAAAAAAAAAACAACTTACCAAAATAACCCTTATCTTCCATGAGTCTCCCACCCCCATATCTCCTAGTCGCTTCTCCATAATTTACTGCCCCTAGGCCAAACCCCATTGTCTCATCATTTCTTCTCAAATGTATTGTTTCTTTATCTAAAAGATATATAAACTTTTTGCTCTGATCACTTTTCTGGGTCTTCATTTTTTGGTAAGATTTCCATGTACATGTAAAATTCTAATGAAACTTGTATGTTTTTCTCCTATTATTCTGCTTTAAGTCAGCTTAATTCTAAGTCCCAACCAGAGATCCTAAGAGAGTAGAGGAAAAATTTTTCTTCCCCTCAGTCTGGCCGAATTGTTTTCCAATTTTTTCCTCTTGTTGAGTAGTTCATTATCTTCGTACATAACCCAATTCCCATTCTCATAAACTTAGCTTCATGTTTGATTTTCCCTCATATAGTACTTCCCTCAATCTTTTCATATTTGTTATCTGCCTTGTTTTTCTTAGAATTCTTATTTGTTAGCATCCCAGGCATTTGTGCAATATTTTTTAAAAAAATCCCTGGGACACCTGGGCGGCTCAGTCGGTTAAGTGTCTGTCTTCAGCTTGGGTCATAGTCCCAGGGCCTTGGGACTGAGTCCCGCATTGGGCTCTCTGCTCAGTGGGCTCCTTGCTCTGCGGGGAGCCTGCTTCACCCTCTGCCTCTGCCTCTCCCCCACATTCGTTCTCTTTCCCCATTCTCTCTCACAAAAAAATTAATAAAATCTTTAAAAAACATTCTCCAGGTGTAACCAAGGCAGACAACCTATAGAAGAGATTGACTTTTTTTTTTTAGATTTTTATTTATTTATTTGACAGAGAGAGATCACAAGTAGGCAAAGAGGCAGGCAGAGAGAGAGAGGAGGAAGCAGGCTCCCTGCTTGAGCAGAGAGCCCGATGCGGGGCTCGATCCCAGGACCCTGAGATCATGACCTGAGCTGAAGGCAGAGGCTTTAACCCACTGAGCCACCCAGGCGCCCCGAAGAGATTGACTCTTACTCAAATATGCATAAACTGGAAAGCAGATCCAAGTGTTTCATGAAAATAGTTATCTCTGACTGAAGTAGAAGAACCATTAAGACCATTAAACTTTGACACATGAGTTATTAATGAAAGCAATAAGTTCCTTTCCTAGAAGGCATTAAAAGAATTAAATTCACAACAAATTAGGCATCTAAGCAGTAAAGATACACTCACTTCTAAAGCTAGGATAAAGGTGTGAATGGCCAATGGTCTGTAAGGAATCTAATTTTAAAGTCTGATATAGACTTGGATTAGAAATATTTGTGCCCAAAACAATGTTTCTGCATATACTTCTACCCTGCCTATTCCAACCAAGGGATACATGATACATTTTCTGTGGTCTTGATTTCTCTTGGCCTTGATCTGCACTAGGAATGGAAAGAGCAGGATGAAGCAAGAGACGCTTTATAAAAGTAAAGAAAAGGAAGGAACAGGAGAAGAGGGTCAGTAGGGCTAGGAATGCCAGGTCTGTCCCAAGAGGGGAGAAAATGAGACAGGATGTCAGTTAAGAGAGGTTGTGCCCTAGATGGGCTCAAAATGAATTTCCTTTGAGGGGCTTCTATCAGCATACTTCTATCTCAGAAGAAAGAGCTTCTGTCTTTTCTTGTGAGAAATATTGATCATGAATGTTAATAAAAAGAAAAAGTCTATTGATGTATAATGTCTAAATATACAGCTTCATATAGCTCCAAACTATAGTGTGTTAAGTCAAAGAATAATTCTCTGAGCTAAAAATCTATACTCAGAAAACTATAAAGTACTCATGAAAGAAATTGAGGAAGACACAAAGAAATGGAAAAATGTTCCATGCTCCTGGATTGGAAGAACAAATATTGTGAAAATGTCTATGCTCCCTAAAGCAATCTACACATTTAATGCAATCCCTATCAAAACCCACCCATTTTTTTCAAAGAAATGGAACAAATAATCCTAAAATTTATATGGAACCAGAAAAGACCTCGAATAGCCAAAGGAATATTGAAAAAGAAAGCCAAAGTTGGTGGCATCACGTTTCCGGACTTCAAGCTCTATTACAAAGCTGTCATCATCAAGACAGTATGGTACTGGCACAAAAACAGACACATAGATCAA
>PISX010025806.1:0-25448 GCA_004024625.1 Mellivora capensis | reverse complement strand
TCACGGCTACTGGTCAGGTTCTAGTCCCAGTCAGTGAGACCTTTCAGCACTGTCTCCTTACTTAGGATTTTCCTTTTCCTCCCCGAAATGTGCTGTGCACCAAAGGGCACGTGCAAAGGTGCCTCTGCAGTGAGTCCCTAAGAGCCAGAGGACCAGACTCAGGTTCCTTGGAATCACCTGGGTGGGAGAGAAGAGCTGGGATGAGCAGCCAGGGCAGCAGCTCACCTCCATCCCCCTCAGAAACCTAACCTCTCACTTCAAGGGTTTTCATCTACAGAGAACCTGCGATTTGACTGGATCACTCCTTTAAAACAAAGAAACAAACACACTTTGAAACACACAAAACAAGTTGCAGGAGTGGGAACATCCTGTATCCCTCACCTCAGTGCACCAGTTAGCATGTTCCCACATTGACACACCTCTCTCTCTCTCTCTCTCTCCATATATTCAGTCTGGACACCTTTTGAAGACCTCTCAAGATAATTGGTTGGGCCACTGTCGCTCATTTCCTTGGGCAATGTCCCTCAAAACCAGCCTCTGCAGGACCTCTCCTCCAAGGCTAAGGGGAGGAGGCCTCCAAGGCTCCTCTGGAGGAGGCCCCTCTAGTCCCTTCAGGAACCAGACACCTGTTGCCCTCAGGCTGTAGAGAAGCTTCAGGTGGACTGAGTGGTATGGCCTCTCCCAGAAGGTGCAGGGCACAAGGTGGCCTGTAGGAACACGATTAGGGTGTCATGCCCCGCAACCACTTGCCCTCTGGACTCCTTCTGGTGGCTTTGATGGGCAGAGGGTCTAGGGTCAGCCTGAAGCCCTAGAACCCCCCACCCCAGGACAGACCCCTCTGGGAGGTGCAGCTCCCCCTTAGCTCCTGCCCTCCTGGCTCTCTGTGCCCTGCAGGGATCTGAAAGGGTCCTGGCCCAACAAATGGGGAAGAATCCTTTCCTCTGGGGGGAGGATGAGGGGAGCAGGTGGAAAATTCTTCAAAAGGAAGGGGAGAGTTTTCAAGAGCTTTTCAGAGTTGTCTGCGTTGGTGCTGTCAGGTAGGTGGTGGCCCTGTGATCGTGGTTCTTAGTCTTATTTTGTCCTGGCCTCGAGCTGATCCTGGCTCCAGTCTGAGTCCAAGCAGACACAGGCAACTTGTGGTTTGTATCCAACTGTGCCTCTCCTCAAAGTGGGGAAGTGCCTGAGCTGCTATCTCCAGGACCTCAAGGGGCGTGGGGGGTGGTGTCCCAAGGATGCTATTGATGGGGTTTTCTTTCTTCCTTTCCCCCCCCTTTTCTCTTCCTCCCTTCCTTCTTTCCTCCCTCATTCCCTTCCTCCTTCCTCCTTCCTTCGCCTCTATTTTTCCCTTTCTTTTCTTTCTTCCTTCTTTCTTTCTTTCTTTCTTTCTTTCTTTCTTTCTTTCTTTCTTCCTCTCTCTCTTTCTTCCTTTCTTTGCATGTTTTGTTTAAGTAATCACTACACACCCAAGGTATGTCAGCTGAACTCACAATCCTGAGACCAGGAGATGCATGCGCTACCAACTGAGCCAGCCAGGTACCCATCCCACTCCGTTTCTTCTTGAATCTGTAACTCGGGGACAACAACAAAAACAAACTAGAACAAAAACAAAAACAGTTTAACTATAGATTAGTGCTCTCGGTGCTAGTTACAAGAAAAAAAAATCAAGCGAAATCTTGAATACTTTTAAACACTTTTAAGGATTTCAATAATTTATATATAATGGCATAGAAGATGTTTCTATCATGTGGTATTTCTGAAGAGGACTCCTTGTGTGCATCAGACTGCTTTAATAATTTTTGATCTAAAAACTGCTTTCTGTTGTCTTCTAGTCTTTCTAATACTGTAGAAAATATTGGTAGATGATATTCCAGTTTATACAAGTCTTGGGGTTTTTTTTTTCTCTTCAAAATCCTAGTGACCCTTAGCTGCCTCAATCTCCTATACTGCTTTTACTGGTCCAACAAACACACTTTAATTCCAGTACTACTTAAGAGTTTATACAATATGAAATTGTGTGTTTCAGTAAGATAAATACATCATTATATTTTTAAAGGGAGACTAAGTCTTATAATTCTGAAAACCATAGTGATTTAATTATTCTTACAATTGTGTGTGTGTGTGGGGGGTAAACCATTTTAGGTATCATATACAATCCCACCATGCAATTCTCCATTATGTGTCAGGTTAATTTGCAATTTGAAGATCTATTGTGATCTTTAAGTTTTTCCAAGGATATTAAATTGAGTTACTTAATGTATCAGCTTAGCTTAGAGCATCTCTAATTAAGAGATAAATCACAAAACACTTTTAATGTAGTGCTGCTGCACATTTTTAGGCATTAGATAGGGGGGCTGATGGAACAGGTTGAGAGCAGTCAACCTTTAGGAGATATCGGTGAGTGTAAAAAACACATGCGATGTCTGCTCCAGCAAGTGAGGGGCTATCAGTGAACAGTAGGGCAACATTAAAAGATATGAGTGATGGGGATGGGGGGAGGGAGAAAAAGATGTGAGTGATTGGAGTCCCTGAAAAGAATGGGGGGAAAGAAGCCAAACAACAACAGAAGAATTTCCCATCATAATAAAAATGATAAACCCACCAACCCAAGGAGCCAAATGAACAAGATGACTGAGCGCAAGACATATGAAGAAAACCATATCCAGTCACGTCCTAATTATATTGCTCAAAACCATGGGAAAAGAATAAAAAATCTGCAAAGCGGCCAGAGGAGAAAGGCGTGATACCTACAGAACACAAAGATGAAGATGATGTGGGCTCTCTGGTGGGAAGCAGTGTGAGAAGGCCCTGGAGCAAACTTCAAAGTCAACGAGGATGTCCCCTCCAAAAAAGGCTTTCAAAAATGAAGGTGACACTGACACAGAAATGTTGACAGACTACATCACCAGCAGACCCACACTACAAGAAACGTTACACGTACCACATGGGAATCTGCATTTAGCCAAAGGGACGGAAGGGCAACAGCTTGGTAACCGCATGGGAAAATAGATAAGATTCTTTTCTTATTATTTAAATCTCTTTAAAAACACGAGACAGATGAAACCAAAGTAATAAGGATGGGTTTGGGGGTTTCTAACACGAAAAGTAAACGGCACGATGGCTACAGCATAAAGATGGACAGGGAGGAAACGTGAAGAGGTAGAGGATCCCTTAGAGGGAGGCTGGGAAGTTACAGATGTATGCGGCTATAAAGCTTGAAGCAGTCGCTGAAATAGCAAAACAAAGAGTTACAGCTAATAAGCCAAGGAGGGAAAGGAGTGGATCATAGAAAAACCACGGAAACACTACGTTAGAGCAGTTGCTCTTCCAGGACTTTACCCTGTAGAAGTAGTCGTCTAGTACAAGAACGATGATGACAGCAGTATTTTAACCATTCTATCCTAGAAGCAACTTAAAGAGTGTAAGGAAAGGATTCAATAAATACTGGCACAAACACACGCAGGCAGAAACTGCCTCGTTAAAAGGCATTCGGAGGGTTGTACTCGTTCGAGGACTTCCGGATTCCCAGCGACCTGTTTTCCTCCAGAGCGCTCCTCCAGAGTCCATGGGGGCCTTCGAATCTTGGCCTCGTTCCTCCTGTTGTGCACAGGCCAAACGACAGGACGCTTTCTACCTTCTAAAAATACTGCCGCGTCCCTGGGTGGGCTCGAACCACCAACCTTTCGGTTAACAGCCGAACGCGCTAACCGATTGCGCCACAGAGACCTTCGGGAAGCCCCCGCCCACATCCCGGTAGAGAGCAAGCACACGCTCAACGCTAGGGGGAGCCACCCGCCTCCTGGCTGGCGCGAGTGGCCCGCCCCCTCTCCGCAGAAGCCGAAGGCCAACTGGTTCCCGGGACGTTTCTCCCCGAGGATTCCGCGGGCACCCGACCTTCGGCGCCGCTGGCGCTCGGCTCGCTCCACTCGGCTGCGGTCGGTGTGGGGGAAGCTGGAGAGAGGGTGGGGTGCGGCTGCTCAGAAGGGGGCAAACGCCAAGAGGCGGCAAGGAAAAGCGGGGGAGGCGAGGACGGGATGGCGGGACTGCCCAGGACCCGGCTTGCGGGACCGGACAATGGTTTTGGTGGTGGTTTTGTCCTTACCGCGTAGGAGGTTTCAGAGGAAGGGAAGGGAGATCCGAGAGCGGGTAGGAGAGACACCACAGCACCAGTACCTGCAGTTTGTCCGAAGAAAAAACAGCGCAGTCACAGGAATGACTTTGCGTCAAAAGTCCTATTGCGACCGCAAGGCCTGCCACCGGCCACCGGGAGGGTGGCGCGCCGTGATCGTATAGTGGTTAGTACTCTGCGTTGTGGCCGCAGCAACCTCGGTTCGAATCCGAGTCACGGCACTCCTCTCGGCCACTCGCTACCCGTCCCTTTTACTTTGTCTTTAAACACCCCCACCCTCGGGGCGCCAGCGCCTCGAACCTGGGGGCCGGAGAACCCTGCTTTCCGCTGGCCACTGGGCGCCAGGAGGTCGTCTTCATTCACCCGAAGGAAAGGAAAACTCCACTCGCCGCTAACCTGGGGACCTTCTCCGCTCTGACTCGGAGCGTAAGGAAACTCAACCAAATGGCTTTTCTTCAGCGCGCCTCCAAACGAGGACAAGTCCTGGAGTCCCCAGCTGTCCAGCGAGAAGCCTCGTGGGCTCTCCTTGCTGGGAAATGGCGTCCCTGTGGTCCTCAAAAAACCTTAAGGATCTTCAAAGACCAGAGAAAAGTGCCCATCAGGTAAGTGACAGCTCCTCCACAGACCTGTTGAGCGCCTCAGACCTTGGCTCCTGTGAATCTCTGAATCTCTGTCTCGGGGGAACTTTTTCAGTCCTTGGCTGTAGTCCTCCTTGGCGTCATCGCAGCAACCTCTCCAGTTGCTCGTGGCATACCCAAAAGGGTTTGAAAATGCCTGTCGGCAGCCCCTTCCGCGCCCGACGGTATTTATTCATCGCGACACCATTGAGAGTTGTGCTTGTTGCACATCCTTGCCAGGATGGGGTGTTTCCTATCCTTACCAGTAGTGCTATCTCGATGTGATTTTAACATCCACTTCCCTAGCGGCTAAAAATACTGAGCACTCTTTTATGTGCTTTGTTGGCCTCGTGTATCTTCTTTTCCGAAGGATCTGCTCATGTCTTTTACCCATCTCAAAAACTTGAGTTGCCGGATTTTTTTTTTTTTTTAAATTATCAGTTTGGAGGCGCTCACAGCACCCTATAGCTACAGGTGTGGGGGTTTGCTTGCTTGCTTGCAGATACGTTTTTGGTCAGATATGTTTTGTGAACATTTTCTCCCTGTCTGTGGCATGCTGTTTTCACTGTCTTGGTGGCGTCTTTGAATGAGAAGATACGGTTAAAGTTGATAAAGTCTAACTTGCCCTGTCTTTTTTTTTTTTTTTTTTTAATACATTATTTTTTTCCTGGTTCTTGTTTAGGAAATCTTTGCCTACCACCAAGTCACAAAGTAACCTCCAAAAGGTTTATGCCTTCAACTTTTATGTTTTACGAGGCACCTCCCATTAATTTTTGTGTGTAGTGTTGGGTAGCAGTAAAGCTGTTTCCGCCGCCGATATTGAACCTGTTTCCTTACCCGGTTGAACTGTTTCTGTTGAAAACGAGGTCAGCTGTGGGTCAGTTTCAAGTCTCTCAGCTCGGTCCATTTATCTGTTTGTGTCTCCTGATGCCGCTGGCACATTGCAAGGTCAGTAGGGGCTCAGAGTAAGTCTTCGAATCCCGTAGGGTGAGCTGCGGGGGCTGCAGGTTGTAGGGGGCATAGATCCGGAGTCCAGTTCCCGGCTGCGTCGCCTTCCTTGAAAGCGGTCTCCGTCCGCCGGAGTCCACCGGGTGATGTCGAGGACCCCGGGGTGTCACGCCGGGCGCCTCCCTTCCTGCGCCCTCGCGGCACCGCCTGTCCGGCACGCGAGCCCGGGCCGGGCCGGGCCGGGGCGACTCGCGCCGGGACTGGTGGGCCAGGCAGGGCCCTGGCGGCCCTCGGGGCGTCTCCTGCGGCCTCTTGTGTTGGAGAGGGCGGGGACGGACCGTCCTTATGAAAGGTCTCCGGGGAGGACGGGTGACCTCCCTGAAGGCTCAAGGCCTTCCACGGCTCAGGGGAACAGGACTTCCGTGGGAAGGCGGTAGAAGAGAGGGCTCGTGCGTACTCCCTGGTGGTCTAGTGGCTAGGATTCGGCGCTTTCACCGCCGCGGCCCGGGTTCGATTCCCGGTCAGGGAATTGCTTTTTGGCCAGGCATCTTCCTTTCTAGCCCTGCAGCTGTGCGCCGGCGGTGTGCTCCCCGCACCGCACCAACTCTTCCTCTCCCGCGCCCGGGGGGAAACGATGGCTGGCCCCTTGGCAGGGCGCGCCGGGCTTGCTTGTGTCCAGGTCCGGTCCGCCGCCTGCAGAAGTCACTGCAGAGGGCCACTAAGCAGCTGACTCGTGTTTACGTCTACGCGGCGGAGGTTCAAATCCCCGTGGGGCCGCCCCAGAGGCGCCCATCAGGCTGAGCTCTGGAGGCCAGGCCACGTCACGGTGTTCGTGTGTACCCCGGACCCGGGCCGGTGGGCCCAGTTCCTCAGCTCAGTTCGCGCGGAGAAAGCGTACTACGCGTTCGGACCCGATACCCGCGAGGGCTGAAGGGAGCGGGTCCTCCCCGAAGGCTGTCTCATTCGCAGATTAAGCGGCGTAGGGAGGTGATGTTAGCTGGCCCAACAAAAGGCAGTGAGTGACAGGTGCACTAAACGGAAAACTTACTGCTTCCGTAAGCCGAAGGTAGGGGTAGAAATCCACACCCGGATCCCGAAACGATGATACCCCAGTCAAATCCCCCAGTTTCTCCCAAGGGCTGTTGCATTTAGACCCTGTAGACTCTACCAGGCGCTGGGTCCGTTTTCTTTTTTCCCTTCAACCCTGGCTCTGAAGACCTGTTGAGGGAAATGTGACGTCCAGGGAAAGGCCGGAAGAGAGCGAGCCAGGGCCGAGGGAGGTGCTGTGGACCCAGGCTGCAGAGGCGGCGGGTGCGGGGTGGAGACCAGGCCGCGCAGGGGCTGCGGGTCGGTGAGTGTGGAGTCGCTGCCGAAGGCGGACGGCCTCATGGGGCCAACTCGTGGGATCTCGTGGGGCAGGTGTGCGAGGGGAGAGGGGCGAGTGTCTCTTGAACTCCTTTCGGGAGGAGTTTGGAAGAATGGCGAGGGCTGGGTGGAGGAGAAGGTGGTGACCCTGAGTGTACCAGGGAGGAATGGAAGGCTGTAGGGGTCGGTGGAGGTCCGCTATAGGCAAAGATACTATTTTCTTGACGGTGGGGTTTTGACTGCATTTTCTGTCCGTTACTTGCTGGGTGCTTTTGTTCTGGCGGTGGTCCCCCGCCTTTGTTTTTCTTTCTTTTTTTCTTTCTTTTTTTTACTTCTTTCTTTCTCCTCTCCTCTCCTCGCCTCTCTCCTTGCCCCCAAGACTGTCTTTTCTTCACTCTTGTTCTTGCTGAGACCCTAGGCGTGTGCGCAGTGTGGCATCCTGAGGCTGCTTTCTAAGAGACCCTTCCATGGAGGAAGCATGGTTGAGGGGTTGGAGGTGCACAACACCGCCTGGTTCCAGCAGGCAGCGCCAGAACCTTCTGTGGTGTTTCACTCCAAGAAATCCAGGAATTCTAAATTCATCCCTGCCGTCTGGGTAATGATGAAGGTAGAGTTTTCCAAAGTAAGAGAAGAATACCATCTATTTCATTTCTGATTACAGGGTCTTTTTGTGTGTGGGGTTTGGGTTTCTTTTTTCGTGTGTGTGTGTTCGTATGTTTGTTTTTCGTTAATCTTGATCAGTACCTTAAAAAAAAAAAAAAAAGCCTAAAGGTAGATGGCAAGCTTGCCACTAACATTTGCAGGTGTTCATACAAAAAGTAAAAACAGAGGCATCAAAGCTCTGCCCGCTCCTGGGTGGTCCTTGAGGGCTAGGAACACAGAAAAATGGACATTGTCAGTCCCAGGCTCCCTTGAGAAGACATATAGGAGGTCCTCACTACATTAAGGTGGGACCCTAAGGTCCTTTTTTTTTTTTTTTTTTTAATTTATTTATTTGTCAGAGAGAAGGAGAGAGAGCGAGCAAGCACAGGCAGACAGAGTGGCAGGCAGAGGTAGAGGGAGAATCAGGCTTGGAGCCCGATGTGGGACTCGATCCCACTGGGATCATGACATGACCTGAGCCGAAGGCAGCTGCTTAACCAACTGAGCCACCCAGGCATCCCGAGACCCTAAGGTCCTAAGCCCTGGCCGGTAAGGGTGATCCCATCTAGTCCTGCCCCTTCTACTCCCAGGGCTCTTTGGACAAGGCGGCCTTGGCACTCCAAACAGAATAAGGAAAAGGAAAACTTAAGAGGCCCTTGACAATAAACAAACTGAGTGAGTAGGCGGGTGCCCAGGCAAGCAGGCCCTGGCTGGCTCACCAGGTAGAGCAGCCACTCTTGACGTAGAGATAACTTGAAGATAAAATCTTTACAAGAAAGTAAATAAAAAGCCCCTGAAGAAATTGTGGTGGCGGGCTTGACCTCTAGTGGATTTAGCCTTGAGTACACATAGCCTGGGTAGTCTGGGAGACCGTGGGCCATCAACTTGGTGGGTATGTTTCCCAGTCAGTAACAAACCCCAACCAAGAGCCTGCCAGAGGAGAGCATAGTCAAAGGAGAACATACTCATCCAATAACACTTCATCCAGGTACCCTCCAGTAGCATCTCAAGAGAATCAACTCACAGCTAGAATTCAGTTATAAGACAGAAGGACGAAAGCTCAGATATCTGGAATTTTAGAGATGCTTCCATACATCCTTGTCTCAGGGCAGACATGAAGATGGAAATTAGGACATAATTCTGAATGAAAAAAAACTGAAGAGACTGCAGCTACTGCACAAGATGTGTTGAAGCCAGTCTTCAGAGGACCATACACACCTTTTAAATGTAAATCATGACAATTGGGGCTAATTCCTAATGAGCTAAACCTCCATCTCAAAGAGTTACCAATAAATAAATAAATGAAGAACAACAAAAGCATATGGGACCATAAATTAAATAGAAAAGCAGGAATTTGAAAATTAGAAAAGACATGAAAATAAAAAAGAAAAAGAAGTGAATATACAAAAGCAAAAAGTCAATGGTTGGCTCTTTGAAAAGACTGCTCTGATAAAACTGGGAAGAGGGAAGATGGAAGTCACTGCTACTCAGTGGGTAGACATGAGGTTAACAATAAATGAGTATCATAAACATGCATATGCCAACCAATTAAAAGTTTTAGAGGAAATGTAGGTATATTGCAATAATGATTTGGGCAGGGTGGGGAGGAGGACTGGTCCTACAAGCATAAATTTTTTTTTAAAAATTGGAATTCAGAAGTCTTCCTGCAAAGAAAGCTCAAGGACCAAAGAAGGTCATCAGAAGAAATGACTCCAACAGCAAAGAAATTCTACAAGCATCAAAAGATGGCAGAATTCCCCAACTTAGGTTTATGAGTTTGGGTGGAAACCAAAAACCCCAAAAAGGCAATGGGAAAAACAGAAATTACAGGCCTCGCTTACTGCTGAGTATACACAGCTGCGGGAAAAAAAGACTGAATCAAACAAAATATATATTAAAAAATGTGTCATGACAAAATTGGTCTTACACTGGGGAAGCAGTTGATTATCATTAGAAAATAAATGAATTCGTCACACTAACAACTTATATAGGAGGAAAATGGGAATCACCAAAGCCCAGAAAAGGTGTTTGAATAAATTCGTTATCAATTTATGATTTTTCGGGATGCCTGGGTGGCTCAGTTGGTCAAGCGGCTGCCTTCGGCTCAGGTCATGATCCCAGCATCCTGGGATCGAGTCCCATATCGGGCTCCTTGCTCGGCAGGGAGCCTGCTTCTCCCTCTGCCTCTGCCTCTGCCTGTGCTTGCGCGCGCTCTCTCTCTCTCTCTCTCTCTGACAAATAAACAAATAAAATCTTATTTTAAAAAATTTATGATTTTTCGGAACCTCTTAGCCTAACAGGAAGAGAACAGCCCTCATCTGCTGAAGGGTAGCTTCCAGACCAAAAAGCAGACAAACAAAAACCCTTCAACACATGTTATAGTTGATGATAGAATACTGACCTTTTTCCCCCTACTCTTACCAGTCAGGAACTGTCAGGAAGCAGACAAAGAGGCCCGCTGCCATCACTTCTCTTCACCACTGTGATGGACATCTTAGCCGGCAAGAAGAAGCAGGAGAAGTGAAAATGAAAAAAGAACACTACAATGATTTATATATACGAAATAAATTACTGGAACTATTAAGAGAATCGAGTTTCTTTGGTATATACACAAATAGAGAAAGCAGGCTATGTTGAAGATTCAAAATCCAAAGGTGTTAAAAACATGATAAATGTTCAATGATTATAGCATATAAGAATTCAATCCCATGTACTGGGGGGGGGGGGCAGAGGAGGGGAGGAGAGGGATGAAATATGATCCCTGTCTCCACCATAACCAGAATCACTTCCATGTGGATTAGGCACCAAAATGTGAAACGAAACCACGAATGATTTTAGTTGGTATTAATGTATCGGGGTAGTCCCATGATCTCAAGGGTAAGCAAGGATTGCAAACACAAGACAAAAAGACCAATTTTTAGTGAAGAGGCTAAGTCACCTGCTTCAAGAATCTCTGTTCATCGCAGCACAGAATCAAGGATAAGAAGTCAAGGCACAATTGGGGCGAATGTATCTGCAGTCAGCATAGTCAAGTGGTATCAAAGATACTTAATGAGTTCTTGCAAAAGGAGAAGAAAAAGACAGACCTATAGGAAAAATCACCAAAGTTGGTGGGGAAAACACAGGAGAAAATTCAAGTGGCTAACCAACAACCCCAAAAAGACGTGGACCCATGGACCGGTGCTCCAATTCAGTACCAACAAGGGCCTTCAAAACGGAACCCTGATGAGAGAATATTACAGATAGGCAAAATAACAACAGCACCACTAATAATTAAGTGGGAGTAGGGGGTGAGGTAGAAGGTTATGGCCCGGTAAAGCATGGGAGTGGTTGATTGGGCCAATAATATTTTACTTCTTCATCTGTGTGTAGGTTACACAGGTGTGTCCTGTGCATTTTACCTTATGTATGTTACAATGTTTCAACCCCGCACCCTCAATCCTCCCCACTCCCTCCACCTTCCTACCCCCTCCACAAAACTCTTGGGGTTGAATCCATCACGTTTGTTTTTAAAAATTTTTAAAGATTTTATCTGTGTATTAGAGAGCGCGCGCCTGCGCGCGCGAGCATGAGCTGCGGGGAGGGGCAGAAGGAAAGGGAGAAGCGGACTCCCTGCTGAACAGGGAGCCCAGCCCGGGGCTCTATTCCAGGATCCCAGATCAGGACAGGAGTGGAAGGCGGCGGCTTTAACCGACTGAGCCACCCAGGCGCCCCTAAATCAAGTTTGTTGTGGTGGTGGTGGTGGTGGTTTTGTTTATTTTTTAAAACAAAAACTGCTTTAGTTTTTAAAGCGGAAAGCAGGGGAACCTCCCCCAATGTCACTAATCTTCGCTTTTAAGCCGCTGTTAGGTAGGCGAATCCTCCAAAGATTTTCGGAGGAAAATTAGTCACCCGTAGCGTCTAACGCAGTCACGCCCCTACTACCCTCTAATCGGAATCCTTTCCAAGGAGCGCCCAAGAGTTAGAGAACAAACCCGGGTCCACGGTTCCCGGAGTCTTTAGTTCCTCTTCCTTTCACAAGTATACTCTTCTTCTTCTTCGGGCCCACACCTGTTGAGGCGCATCGCCGGGCACGCGGCGTCCTTCCCCGGAACCGCTATGGGCCGGCGGGAGGAGCGCGGACCGCGGCGACCCGCCGCGCGAACCGACTCGGTTGCGGGTGTGCGGTGCGGCGGCGCGAGCGAGGGGCCTCTGGCCGCAGCTCCCCTGGCGTCCACCAGCCTGCGCCTTCCTCGGGCCGCCGACGCCGCCCCGGCCACTGGGGCGTCTGCCGGGCCCCGCGGCGGCTCCCCTCCGGCGACCTTCCCGTCGCTGCCCTCGCTCCGGGGTGAGACGTGGCCCAGCGGCCGACCCCAGGTCCAGCACGGGCCTCAGTGACTTGGTGGCCCTTTGGGTTCCGTGGGTCCTGCAGGGGAAAGACGGAAATTAACTGTGGTCTTAAGTCCAAGCAGTCTAAACGGCAGACCCCGAGGAGACACTTGGGGGTGGGCAGGTGAGAACTCTCCAGCGAGGTGGTTGCCGCGCTGCACGCCAAAGGCTACTCCACTCAGGCCCAGCCCCAGTGTAGATCGGCTCCTTCCTGCTTTCTGCTCGGAAATGGCCCGCGGATTCGGGGTCTCATTTTCCTGCTCCTGGCGGCCAGAATCCACAGGACCTGGCCTGTGCCACCGGGAAGGTGAGGAGGAGAGGTCGCGGACGGAAAAAAGAGTGAGACACGATGCATTGGCCGGGAATCGAACCCGGGTCTCCCGCGTGGGAGGCGAGAATTCTACCATTGAACCACCAATGCCTCGTACAGGCCTTGGCGCATGGTGGGTCTCTAGAAAGAAGTCCAGGCAACAGCCTCAAGTGGGGACATTCGAACACAGAGCAAAATAAAGTGTTTCGTCCGCTCACACCACAACTCTGAGAAAGCAAATGTACAACAGACTCCGGCAGGAAAACGTGGGAAATTCACCCAGACCCCTTGATCAACCCTCAACCTCAAACTGTCGCTATACGGAGTCTGAGAATGTATCTAATTTGCCAGTTAAGAGCTAGTAAAATTCTAATCAAAGGGTCTGTATGAATGCGTCGAGTGCCTGTGGGTTTGCTAGGTGGTCCTCCAAAGACGACCGTGTGGACGTCTTCTGGAGCGTTTCTGCTCCCCGGTGCCTCGTCCCACGGTCACTGTGGACTTCTTTCTAGAGACCCACCATGCGCCAAGGCCTGTATGAGGCATTGGTGGTTCAATGGTAGAATTCTCGCCTCCCACGCGGGAGACCCGGGTTCGATTCCCGGCCAATGCATCGTGTCTCACTCTTTTTTCCGTCCGCGACCTCTCCTCCTCACCTTCCCGGTGGCACAGGCCAGGTCCTGTGGATTCTGGCCGCCAGGAGCAGGAAAATGAGACCCCGAATCCGCGGGCCATTTCCGAGCAGAAAGCAGGAAGGAGCCGATCTACACTGGGGCTGGGCCTGAGTGGAGTAGCCTTTGGCGTGCAGCGCGGCAACCACCTCGCTGGAGAGTTCTCACCTGCCCACCCCCAAGTGTCTCCTCGGGGTCTGCCGTTTAGACTGCTTGGACTTAAGACCACAGTTAATTTCCGTCTTTCCCCTGCAGGACCCACGGAACCCAAAGGGCCACCAAGTCACTGAGGCCCGTGCTGGACCTGGGGTCGGCCGCTGGGCCACGTCTCACCCCGGAGCGAGGGCAGCGACGGGAAGGTCGCCGGAGGGGAGCCGCCGCGGGGCCCGGCAGACGCCCCAGTGGCCGGGGCGGCGTCGGCGGCCCGAGGAAGGCGCAGGCTGGTGGACGCCAGGGGAGCTGCGGCCAGAGGCCCCTCGCTCGCGCCGCCGCACCGCACACCCGCAACCGAGTCGGTTCGCGCGGCGGGTCGCCGCGGTCCGCGCTCCTCCCGCCGGCCCATAGCGGTTCCGGGGAAGGACGCCGCGTGCCCGGCGATGCGCCTCAACAGGTGTGGGCCCGAAGAAGAAGAAGAGTATACTTGTGAAAGGAAGAGGAACTAAAGACTCCGGGAACCGTGGACCCGGGTTTGTTCTCTAACTCTTGGGCGCTCCTTGGAAAGGATTCCGATTAGAGGGTAGTAGGGGCGTGACTGCGTTAGACGCTACGGGTGACTAATTTTCCTCCGAAAATCTTTGGAGGATTCGCCTACCTAACAGCGGCTTAAAAGCGAAGATTAGTGACATTGGGGGAGGTTCCCCTGCTTTCCGCTTTAAAAACTAAAGCAGTTTTTGTTTTAAAAAATAAACAAAACCACCACCACCACCACCACAACAAACTTGATTTAGGGGCGCCTGGGTGGCTCAGTCGGTTAAAGCCGCCGCCTTCCACTCCTGTCCTGATCTGGGATCCTGGAATAGAGCCCCGGGCTGGGCTCCCTGTTCAGCAGGGAGTCCGCTTCTCCCTTTCCTTCTGCCCCTCCCCGCAGCTCATGCTCGCGCGCGCAGGCGCGCGCTCTCTAATACACAGATAAAATCTTTAAAAATTTTTAAAAACAAACGTGATGGATTCAACCCCAAGAGTTTTGTGGAGGGGGTAGGAAGGTGGAGGGAGTGGGGAGGATTGAGGGTGCGGGGTTGAAACATTGTAACATACATAAGGTAAAATGCACAGGACACACCTGTGTAACCTACACACAGATGAAGAAGTAAAATATTATTGGCCCAATCAACCACTCCCATGCTTTACCGGGCCATAACCTTCTACCTCACCCCCTACTCCCACTTAATTATTAGTGGTGCTGTTGTTATTTTGCCTATCTGTAATATTCTCTCATCAGGGTTCCGTTTTGAAGGCCCTTGTTGGTACTGAATTGGAGCACCGGTCCATGGGTCCACGTCTTTTTGGGGTTGTTGGTTAGCCACTTGAATTTTCTCCTGTGTTTTCCCCACCAACTTTGGTGATTTTTCCTATAGGTCTGTCTTTTTCTTCTCCTTTTGCAAGAACTCATTAAGTATCTTTGATACCACTTGACTATGCTGACTGCAGATACATTCGCCCCAATTGTGCCTTGACTTCTTATCCTTGATTCTGTGCTGCGATGAACAGAGATTCTTGAAGCAGGTGACTTAGCCTCTTCACTAAAAATTGGTCTTTTTGTCTTGTGTTTGCAATCCTTGCTTACCCTTGAGATCATGGGACTACCCCGATACATTAATACCAACTAAAATCATTCGTGGTTTCGTTTCACATTTTGGTGCCTAATCCACATGGAAGTGATTCTGGTTATGGTGGAGACAGGGATCATATTTCATCCCTCTCCTCCCCTCCTCCGCCCCCCCCCCCAGTACATGGGATTGAATTCTTATATGCTATAATCATTGAACATTTATCATGTTTTTAACACCTTTGGATTTTGAATCTTCAACATAGCCTGCTTTCTCTATTTGTGTATATACCAAAGAAACTCGATTCTCTTAATAGTTCCAGTAATTTATTTCGTATATATAAATCATTGTAGTATTCTTTTTTCATTTTCACTTCTCCTGCTTCTTCTTGCCGGCTAAGATGTCCATCACAGTGGTGAAGAGAAGTGATGGCAGCGGGCCTCTTTGTCTGCTTCCTGACAGTTCCTGACTGGTAAGGGTAGGGGGAAAAAGGTCAGTATTCTATCATCAACTATAACATGTGTTGAAGGGTTTTTGTTTGTCTGCTTTTTGGTCTGGAAGCTACCCTTCAGCAGATGAGGGCTGTTCTCTTCCTGTTAGGCTAAGAGGTTCCGAAAAATCATAAATTTTTTAAAATAAGATTTTATTTGTTTATTTGTCAGAGAGAGAGAGAGAGAGAGAGAGAAAGAGAGAGAGAGCACACGCGCAAGCACAGGCAGAGGCAGAGGCAGAGGGAGAAGCAGGCTCTCTGCTGAGCAAGGAGCCCGATATGGGACTCGATCCCAGGATGCTGGGATCATGACCTGAGCCGAAGGCAGCCGCTTGACCAACTGAGCCACCCAGGCATCCCGAAAAATCATAAATTGATAACGAATTTATTCAAACACCTTTTCTGGGCTTTGGTGATTCCCATTTTCCTCCTACATAAGTTGTTAGTGTGACGAATTCATTTATTTTCTAATGATAATCAACTGCTTCCCCAGTGTAAGACCAATTTTGTCATGACACATTTTTTAATATATATTTTGTTTGATTCAGTCTTTTTTTCCCGCAGCTGTGTATACTCAGCAGTAAGCGAGGCCTGTAATTTCTGTTTTTCCCATTGCCTTTTTGGGGTTTTTGGTTTCCACCCAAACTCATAAACCTAAGTTGGGGAATTCTGCCATCTTTTGATGCTTGTAGAATTTCTTTGCTGTTGGAGTCATTTCTTCTGATGACCTTTTTTGGTCCTTGAGCTTTCTTTGCAGGAAGACTTCTGAATTCCAATTTTTTAAAAAAAATTTATGCTTGTAGGACCAGTCCTCCTCCCCACCCTGCCCAAATCATTATTGCAATATACCTACATTTCCTCTAAACTTTTAATTGGTTGGCATATGCATGTTTATGATACTCATTTATTGTTAACCTCATGTCTACCCACTGAGTAGCAGTGACTTCCATCTTCCCTCTTCCCAGTTTTATCAGAGCAGTCTTTTCAAAGAGCCAACCATTGACTTTTTGCTTTTGTATATTCACTTCTTTTTCTTTTTTATTTTCATGTCTTTTCTAATTTTCAAATTCCTGCTTTTCTATTTAATTTATGGTCCCATATGCTTTTGTTGTTCTTCATTTATTTATTTATTGGTAACTCTTTGAGATGGAGGTTTAGCTCATTAGGAATTAGCCCCAATTGTCATGATTTACATTTAAAAGGTGTGTATGGTCCTCTGAAGACTGGCTTCAACACATCTTGTGCAGTAGCTGCAGTCTCTTCAGTTTTTTTTCATTCAGAATTATGTCCTAATTTCCATCTTCATGTCTGCCCTGAGACAAGGATGTATGGAAGCATCTCTAAAATTCCAGATATCTGAGCTTTCGTCCTTCTGTCTTATAACTGAATTCTAGCTGTGAGTTGATTCTCTTGAGATGCTACTGGAGGGTACCTGGATGAAGTGTTATCGGATGAGTATGTTCTCCTTTGACTATGCTCTCCTCTGGCAGGCTCTTGGTTGGGGTTTGTTACTGACTGGGAAACATACCCACCAAGTTGATGGCCCACGGTCTCCCAGACTACCCAGGCTATGTGTACTCAAGGCTAAATCCACTAGAGGTCAAGCCCGCCACCACAATTTCTTCAGGGGCTTTTTATTTACTTTCTTGTAAAGATTTTATCTTCAAGTTATCTCTACGTCAAGAGTGGCTGCTCTACCTGGTGAGCCAGCCAGGGCCTGCTTGCCTGGGCACCCGCCTACTCACTCAGTTTGTTTATTGTCAAGGGCCTCTTAAGTTTTCCTTTTCCTTATTCTGTTTGGAGTGCCAAGGCCGCCTTGTCCAAAGAGCCCTGGGAGTAGAAGGGGCAGGACTAGATGGGATCACCCTTACCGGCCAGGGCTTAGGACCTTAGGGTCTCGGGATGCCTGGGTGGCTCAGTTGGTTAAGCAGCTGCCTTCGGCTCAGGTCATGTCATGATCCCAGTGGGATCGAGTCCCACATCGGGCTCCAAGCCTGATTCTCCCTCTACCTCTGCCTGCCACTCTGTCTGCCTGTGCTTGCTCGCTCTCTCTCCTTCTCTCTGACAAATAAATAAATTAAAAAAAAAAAAAAAAAAAGGACCTTAGGGTCCCACCTTAATGTAGTGAGGACCTCCTATATGTCTTCTCAAGGGAGCCTGGGACTGACAATGTCCATTTTTCTGTGTTCCTAGCCCTCAAGGACCACCCAGGAGCGGGCAGAGCTTTGATGCCTCTGTTTTTACTTTTTGTATGAACACCTGCAAATGTTAGTGGCAAGCTTGCCATCTACCTTTAGGCTTTTTTTTTTTTTTTTAAGGTACTGATCAAGATTAACGAAAAACAAACATACGAACACACACACACGAAAAAAGAAACCCAAACCCCACACACAAAAAGACCCTGTAATCAGAAATGAAATAGATGGTATTCTTCTCTTACTTTGGAAAACTCTACCTTCATCATTACCCAGACGGCAGGGATGAATTTAGAATTCCTGGATTTCTTGGAGTGAAACACCACAGAAGGTTCTGGCGCTGCCTGCTGGAACCAGGCGGTGTTGTGCACCTCCAACCCCTCAACCATGCTTCCTCCATGGAAGGGTCTCTTAGAAAGCAGCCTCAGGATGCCACACTGCGCACACGCCTAGGGTCTCAGCAAGAACAAGAGTGAAGAAAAGACAGTCTTGGGGGCAAGGAGAGAGGCGAGGAGAGGAGAGGAGAAAGAAAGAAGTAAAAAAAAGAAAGAAAAAAAGAAAGAAAAACAAAGGCGGGGGACCACCGCCAGAACAAAAGCACCCAGCAAGTAACGGACAGAAAATGCAGTCAAAACCCCACCGTCAAGAAAATAGTATCTTTGCCTATAGCGGACCTCCACCGACCCCTACAGCCTTCCATTCCTCCCTGGTACACTCAGGGTCACCACCTTCTCCTCCACCCAGCCCTCGCCATTCTTCCAAACTCCTCCCGAAAGGAGTTCAAGAGACACTCGCCCCTCTCCCCTCGCACACCTGCCCCACGAGATCCCACGAGTTGGCCCCATGAGGCCGTCCGCCTTCGGCAGCGACTCCACACTCACCGACCCGCAGCCCCTGCGCGGCCTGGTCTCCACCCCGCACCCGCCGCCTCTGCAGCCTGGGTCCACAGCACCTCCCTCGGCCCTGGCTCGCTCTCTTCCGGCCTTTCCCTGGACGTCACATTTCCCTCAACAGGTCTTCAGAGCCAGGGTTGAAGGGAAAAAAGAAAACGGACCCAGCGCCTGGTAGAGTCTACAGGGTCTAAATGCAACAGCCCTTGGGAGAAACTGGGGGATTTGACTGGGGTATCATCGTTTCGGGATCCGGGTGTGGATTTCTACCCCTACCTTCGGCTTACGGAAGCAGTAAGTTTTCCGTTTAGTGCACCTGTCACTCACTGCCTTTTGTTGGGCCAGCTAACATCACCTCCCTACGCCGCTTAATCTGCGAATGAGACAGCCTTCGGGGAGGACCCGCTCCCTTCAGCCCTCGCGGGTATCGGGTCCGAACGCGTAGTACGCTTTCTCCGCGCGAACTGAGCTGAGGAACTGGGCCCACCGGCCCGGGTCCGGGGTACACACGAACACCGTGACGTGGCCTGGCCTCCAGAGCTCAGCCTGATGGGCGCCTCTGGGGCGGCCCCACGGGGATTTGAACCTCCGCCGCGTAGACGTAAACACGAGTCAGCTGCTTAGTGGCCCTCTGCAGTGACTTCTGCAGGCGGCGGACCGGACCTGGACACAAGCAAGCCCGGCGCGCCCTGCCAAGGGGCCAGCCATCGTTTCCCCCCGGGCGCGGGAGAGGAAGAGTTGGTGCGGTGCGGGGAGCACACGGCCGGCGCACGGCTGCAGGGCTAGAAAGGAAGATGCCTGGCCAAAAAGCAATTCCCTGACCGGGAATCGAACCCGGGCCGCGGCGGTGAAAGCGCCGAATCCTAGCCACTAGACCACCAGGGAGTACGCACGAGCCCTCTCTTCTACCGCCTTCCCACGGAAGTCCTGTCCCCCTGAGCCGTGGAAGGCCTTGAGCCTTCAGGGAGGTCACCCATCCTCCCCGGAGACCTTTCATAAGGACGGTCCGTCCCCGCCCTCTCCAACACAAGAGGCCGCAGGAGACGCCCCGAGGGCCGCCAGGGCCCTGCCTGGCCCACCAGTCCCGGCGCGAGTCGCCCCGGCCCGGCCCGGCCCGGGCTCGCGTGCCGGACAGGCGGTGCCGCGAGGGCGCAGGAAGGGAGGCGCCCGGCGTGACACCCCGGGGTCCTCGACATCACCCGGTGGACTCCGGCGGACGGAGACCGCTTTCAAGGAAGGCGACGCAGCCGGGAACTGGACTCCGGATCTATGCCCCCTACAACCTGCTGCCCCCGCAGCTCACCCTACGGGATTCGAAGACTTACTCTGAGCCCCTACTGACCTTGCAATGTGCCAGCGGCATCAAGAGACACAAACAGATAAATGGACCGAGCTGAGAGACTTGAAACTGACCCACAGCTGACCTCGTTTTCAACAGAAACAGTTCAACCGGGTAAGGAAACAGGTTCAATATCGGCGGCGGAAACAGCTTTACTGCTACCCAACACTACACACAAAAATTAATGGGAGGTGCCTCGTAAAACATAAAAGTTGAAGGCATAAACCTTTTGGAGGTTACTTTGTGACTTGGTGGTAGGCAAAGATTTCCTAAACAAGAACCAGGAAAAAAATAATGTATTAAAAAAAAAAAAAAAAAAAGACAGGGCAAGTTAGACTTTATCAACTTTAACCGTATCTTCTCATTCAAAGACGCCACCAAGACAGTGAAAACAGCATGCCACAGACAGGGAGAAAATGTTCACAAAACATATCTGACCAAAAACGTATCTGCAAGCAAGCAAGCAAACCCCCACACCTGTAGCTATAGGGTGCTGTGAGCGCCTCCAAACTGATAATTTAAAAAAAAAAAAAAATCCGGCAACTCAAGTTTTTGAGATGGGTAAAAGACATGAGCAGATCCTTCGGAAAAGAAGATACACGAGGCCAACAAAGCACATAAAAGAGTGCTCAGTATTTTTAGCCGCTAGGGAAGTGGATGTTAAAATCACATCGAGATAGCACTACTGGTAAGGATAGGAAACACCCCATCCTGGCAAGGATGTGCAACAAGCACAACTCTCAATGGTGTCGCGATGAATAAATACCGTCGGGCGCGGAAGGGGCTGCCGACAGGCATTTTCAAACCCTTTTGGGTATGCCACGAGCAACTGGAGAGGTTGCTGCGATGACGCCAAGGAGGACTACAGCCAAGGACTGAAAAAGTTCCCCCGAGACAGAGATTCAGAGATTCACAGGAGCCAAGGTCTGAGGCGCTCAACAGGTCTGTGGAGGAGCTGTCACTTACCTGATGGGCACTTTTCTCTGGTCTTTGAAGATCCTTAAGGTTTTTTGAGGACCACAGGGACGCCATTTCCCAGCAAGGAGAGCCCACGAGGCTTCTCGCTGGACAGCTGGGGACTCCAGGACTTGTCCTCGTTTGGAGGCGCGCTGAAGAAAAGCCATTTGGTTGAGTTTCCTTACGCTCCGAGTCAGAGCGGAGAAGGTCCCCAGGTTAGCGGCGAGTGGAGTTTTCCTTTCCTTCGGGTGAATGAAGACGACCTCCTGGCGCCCAGTGGCCAGCGGAAAGCAGGGTTCTCCGGCCCCCAGGTTCGAGGCGCTGGCGCCCCGAGGGTGGGGGTGTTTAAAGACAAAGTAAAAGGGACGGGTAGCGAGTGGCCGAGAGGAGTGCCGTGACTCGGATTCGAACCGAGGTTGCTGCGGCCACAACGCAGAGTACTAACCACTATACGATCACGGCGCGCCACCCTCCCGGTGGCCGGTGGCAGGCCTTGCGGTCGCAATAGGACTTTTGACGCAAAGTCATTCCTGTGACTGCGCTGTTTTTTCTTCGGACAAACTGCAGGTACTGGTGCTGTGGTGTCTCTCCTACCCGCTCTCGGATCTCCCTTCCCTTCCTCTGAACCCTCCTACGCGGTAAGGACAAAACCACCACCAAAACCATTGTCCGGTCCCGCAAGCCGGGTCCTGGGCAGTCCCGCCATCCCGTCCCCGCCTCCCCCGCTTTTCCTTGCCGCCTCTTGGCGTTTGCCCCCTTCTGAGCAGCCGCACCCCACCCTCTCTCCAGCTTCCCCCACACCGACCGCAGCCGAGTGGAGCGAGCCGAGCGCCAGCGGCGCCGAAGGTCGGGTGCCCGCGGAATCCTCGGGGAGAAACGTCCCGGGAACCAGTTGGCCTTCGGCTTCTCCGGAGAGGGGGCGGGCCACTCGCGCCAGCCAGGAGGCGGGTGGCTCCCCCTAGCGTTGAGCGTGTGCTTGCTCTCTACCGGGATGTGGGCGGGGGCTTCCCGAAGGTCTCTGTGGCGCAATCGGTTAGCGCGTTCGGCTGTTAACCGAAAGGTTGGTGGTTCGAGCCCACCCAGGGACGCGGCAGTATTTTTAGAAGGTAGAAAGGGTCCTGTCGTTTGGCCTGTGCACAACAGGAGGAACGAGGCCAAGATTCGAAGGCCCCCACGGACTCTGGAGGAGAGCTCTGGAGGAAAACAGGTCGCTGGGAATCCGGAAGTCCTCGAACGAGTACAACCCTCCGAATGCCTTTTAACGAGGCAGTTTCTGCCTGCGTGTGTTTGTGCCAGTATTTATTGAATCCTTTCCTTACACTCTTTAAGTTGCTTCTAGGATAGAATGGTTAAAACACTGCTGTCATCATCGTTCTTGTACTAGACGACTACTTCTACAGGGTAAAGTCCTGGAAGAGCAACTGCTCTAACGTAGTGTTTCCGTGGTTTTTCTATGATCCACTCCTTTCCCTCCTTGGCTTATTAGCTGTAACTCTTTGTTTTGCTATTTCAGCGACTGCTTCAAGCTTTATAGCCGCATACATCTGTAACTTCCCAGCCTCCCTCTAAGGGATCCTCTACCTCTTCACGTTTCCTCCCTGTCCATCTTTATGCTGTAGCCATCGTGCCGTTTACTTTTCGTGTTAGAAACCCCCAAACCCATCCTTATTACTTTGGTTTCATCTGTCTCGTGTTTTTAAAGAGATTTAAATAATAAGAAAAGAATCTTATCTATTTTCCCATGCGGTTACCAAGCTGTTGCCCTTCCGTCCCTTTGGCTACATGCAGATTCCCATGTGGTACGTGTAACGTTTCTTGTAGTGTGGGTCTGCTGGTGATGTAGTCTGTCAACATTTCTGTGTCAGTGTCACCTTCATTTTTGAAATCCTTTTTTGGAGGGGACATCCTCGTTGACTTTGAAGTTTGCTCCAGGGCCTTCTCACACTGCTTCCCACCAGAGAGCCCACATCATCTTCATCTTTGTGTTCTGTAGGTATCACGCCTTTCTCCTCTGGCCGCTTTGCAGATTTTTTATTCTTTTCCCATGGTTTTTCCCATGGAGCAATATAATTAGGACGTGACTGGATATGGTTTTCTTCATATGTCTTGCGCTCAGTCATCTTGTTCATTTGGCTCCTTGGGTTGGTGGGTTTATCATTTTTATTATGATGGGAAATTCTTCTGTTGTTGTTTGGCTTCTTTCCCCCCATTCTTTTCAGGGACTCCAATCACTCACATCTTTTTCTCCCTCCCCCCATCCCCATCACTCATATCTTTTAATGTTGCCCTACTGTTCACTGATAGCCCCTCACTTGCTGGAGCAGACATCGCATGTGTTTTTTACACTCACCGATATCTCCTAAAGGTTGACTGCTCTCAACCTGTTCCATCAGCCCCCCTATCTAATGCCTAAAAATGTGCAGCAGCACTACATTAAAAGTGTTTTGTGATTTATCTCTTAATTAGAGATGCTCTAAGCTAAGCTGATACATTAAGTAACTCAATTTAATATCCTTGGAAGAACTTAAAGATCACAATAGATCTTCAAATTGCAAATTAACCTGACACATAATGGAGAATTGCATGGTGGGATTGTATATGATACCTAAAATGGTTTACCACCCCCCCACACACAATTGTAAGAATAATTAAATCACTATGGTTTTCAGAATTATAAGACTTAGTCTCCCTTTAAAAATATAATGATGTATTTATCTTACTGAAACACACAATTTCATATTGTATAAACTCTTAAGTAGTACTGGAATTAAAGTGTGTTTGTTGGACCAGTAAAAGCAGTATAGGAGATTGAGGCAGCTAAGGGTCACTAGGATTTTGAAGAGAAAAAAAACCCAAGACTTGTATAAACTGGAATATCATCTACCAATATTTTCTACAGTATTAGAAAGACTAGAAGACAACATAAAGCAGTTTTTAGATCAAAAATTATTAAAGCAGTCTGATGCACACAAGGAGTCCTCTTCAGAAATACCACATGATAGAAACATCTTCTATGCCATTATATATAAATTATTGAAATCCTTAAAAGTGTTTAAAAGTATTCAAGATTTCGCTTGATTTTTTTTTTCTTGTAACTAGCACCGAGACCACTAATCTATAGTTAAACTGTTTTTGTTTTTGTTCTAGTTTGTTTTTGTTGTTGTCCCCGAGTTACAGATTCAAGAAGAAACGGAGTGGGATGGGTACCTGGCTGGCTCAGTTGGTAGCGCATGCATCTCCTGGTCTCAGGATTGTGAGTTCAGCTGACACACCTTGGGTGTGTAGTGATTACTTAAACAAAACATGCAAAGAAAGGAAGAAAGAGAGAGAGGAAGAAAGAAAGAAAGAAAGAAAGAAAGAAAGAAGAAAGAAAGAAAGAAAGAGAAAAGAAAAGGAAAGAAAGGGAAAAATAGAGGCGAAGGAAGGAGGGAGGAGGAAGGGAATGAGGGAGGAAAGAAGGAAGGGAGGAAGAGAAAAGGGGGGGAAAAGGAAGAAAGAAAACCCCATCAATAGCATCCTTGGGACACCACCCCCCACGCCCCTTGAGGTCCTGGAGATAGCAGCTCAGGCACTTCCCCACTTTGAGGAGAGGCACAGTTGGATACAAACCACAAGTTGCCTGTGTCTGCTTGGACTCAGACTGGAGCCAGGATCAGCTCGAGGCCAGGACAAAATAAGACTAAGAACCACGATCACAGGGCCACCACCTACCTGACAGCACCAACGCAGACAACTGTGAAAAGCTCTTGAAAACTCTCCCCTTCCTTTTGAAGAATTTTCCACCTGCTCCCCTCATCCTCCCCCCAGAGGAAAGGATTCTTCCCCATTTGTTGGGCCAGGACCCTTTCAGATCCCTGCAGGGCACAGAGAGCCAGGAGGGCAGGAGCTAAGGGGGAGCTGCACCTCCCAGAGGGGTCTGTCCTGGGGTGAGGGGTTCTAGGGCTCAGGCTGACCCTAGACCCTCTGCCCATCAAAGCCACCAGAAGGAGTCCAGAGGGCAAGTGGTTGCGGGGCATGACACCCTAATCGTGTTCCTACAGGCCACCTTGTGCCCTGCACCTTCTGGGAGAGGCCATACCACTCAGTCCACCTGAAGCTTCTCTACAGCCTGAGGGCAACAGGTGTCTGGTTCCTGAAGGGACTAGAGGGGCCTCCTCCAGAGGAGCCTTGGAGGCCTCCTCCCCTTAGCCTTGGAGGAGAGGTCCTGCAGAGGCTGGTTTTGAGGGACATTGCCCAAGGAAATGAGCGACAGTGGCCCAACCAATTATCTTGAGAGGTCTTCAAAGGGTGTCCAGACTGAATATATGGAGAGAGAGAGAGAGAGAGAGAGAGAGAGAGAGAGAGAGAGGTGTGTCAATGTGGGAACATGCTAACTGGTGCACTGAGGTGAGGGATACAGGATGTTCCCACTCCTGCAACTTGTTTTGTGTGTTTCAAAGTGTGTTTGTTTCTTTGTTTTAAAGGAGTGATCCAGTCAAATCGCAGGTTCTCTGTAGATGAAAACCCTTGAAGTGAGAGGTTAGGTTTCTGAGGGGGATGGAGGTGAGCTGCTGCCCTGGCTGCTCATCCCAGCTCTTCTCTCCCACCCAGGTGATTCCAAGGAACCTGAGTCTGGTCCTCTGGCTCTTAGGGACTCACTGCAGAGGCACCTTTGCACGTGCCCTTTGGTGCACAGCACATTTCGGGGAGGAAAAGGAAAATCCTAAGTAAGGAGACAGTGCTGAAAGGTCTCACTGACTGGGACTAGAACCTGACCAGTAGCCGTGA
>PISX010025805.1:0-25570 GCA_004024625.1 Mellivora capensis | reverse complement strand
GATATCCCTGATATGAGGAAGTGGAGATGCAACATGGGGGACTAGGGGGGCAGAAAATGAAGAAAAGAAACAAGATGGGATTGGGAGGGAGACAAACCATAAGTGACTCTTAATCTCACAAAACAAACTGAGGGTTGCTGGGGGGAGGGGGTCGGGAAAGGTGGGTGGGGTAATGGACATTGGGGAGGGTATGTGCTATAGTTAGTGCTGTGAAGTGTGTAAACCTGGCAATTCACAGACAAGTACCCCTGGGGATAAAAAATTGTTTATAAAAAAATAAAAATTTAAAAGACAAAAAAAAAAAGAAGGAAACAGACTAAATTGATAGATGTATTTTTATTCAATATTGTGAAGCAGATGGAGCATACTAACCTTTCCAACAACCAAAGCACACATGCATGACTGCTCACTTGTGTCTTCATATGTAAAATCTCCCCTTAAATATTGAGATGTTATGAGGCACCTGGGTGGCTCAGTGGGTTAAAGCCTCTGCCTTCAGCTCAGGTCATGATCCCAGGGTCCTGGGATCGAGCCCCACGTCTTGAGCTCTCTGCTCAGCAGGGAGCCTGCTTCCTCCTCTCTCTCTCTCTCTCTCTGCCTGCCTCTCTGCCTACTTGTGATCTCTGTCTGTCAAATAAAATGAAATCTTTAAAAAAAGATATTGAGATGTTATATTCAATTCAACAAATATTTCTCAGACACCTGCTATGTGAAAGGCAATCTGCGGGGGCTCTTCAGGGAGCAAAGAGATGAGTCCAAAAAAAAAAAATACTGGTATCTGACAGCATATTACATTATCATGATACCTGCCACATTCAATAAAATCCTTGGACCTTCAAAACAACCCCCCCCAAAAAAAACAACACTGTGAAGGAAAAAGGAAATGATGATGATAATAGTAATAACAGGGGATACACACACTGAAGGTGTTCTTTCCCTGTGTTTTTTAATTTGATTCTGCATTATGACTAATTCTGTAGGTTCCTTTTTCATCTCCTGATTTTGTAGCTTTATCTTAGGATAGGAAAACTGAAGTAGAGAGAGATTAACTGACTTGCCCAAGGACTTACAAGAAGAAACTGCCAGACCCTGGAACCTAGACGATGTTCTGCCCAGAATCTCAGGAAGTTATAATCCAGTGACCATAAAGTCTGAAAATGTAGGTAATGTGATGTTATCATGTACCCTAATGTAATAACAATAAACCATTTCTTTATTTACCTGTCACCCTGTTTTCTGTGTGTATGGCAAGAGAAGGGAAAGATATCAGAGAAAGAACTACTATGAGAAAAAGAAAAATAGCAAGGCTTTCCACACTTGGAACAGCTTTATAGAGGAGGTGGCATTTGAGCTGGACCTTTACAATAGCCGAGATTTAAAAGCCAAAATAGATGGAAATAATCCAGAGGATGAGAGAACACAGTCAGAATATAGGGACACTAGTGGGTTAATATGGTAGAATATTCATCTAATTTTGTTTCTTCCAAAAACCCCAAGACTCTAGATAAAAGGATTTCTTTTGCAAAAGACCTCAAGGAAGAGGAGACAATGGCAACTAACTTTTGAAAGGTGAAAAGTGGGTAAGTGGTGGAACAGCCTAAAACTGGCAGTGGGGAAAGCTGAGAACTGACCCCATTTACACTGCAAAATCCCCAAAAGATAGGACAGCATACAACAGCACGAGATCCTTCTAGAACTAGGGATGGAGGCAGGATTAAAGTAAAAAGATTAGGTAAAGCTGGCTGATGAATATTTTTGGCTTTATTTTCAGAGATGTATTATAATCCCTAATTTCTTTCTCACATTCCAAGATGTTGTGAGGCTTCCCCTCTGCAGCTAAGTGAGAAGCGTGGAGGAATTTTTTCTGGAGAAGGTGTAACAGAGTGCCTCTGGATTGGGATACAATGACAGCTAAGGGTATGGGTATGGTGCCAAAAGAACCATGTGTATACTGATGCTGAGACCCCAGAACATGGCAGCTAAATTCTTATCTTCCATGGAAGAGACTGGAAAATCTTCTCAAGGGAATCTGACCAGCTCAAGGAAAAAAGTATATATATATATACACATATATATATATATATATACTAACACAGGCCTTTCTTCCCAAACAGGCATAATTACTCTACAGTGAAGTTTAAAGTGGGCAAGCCACACACATGCCCAAAATTTCTATCATCTGTTTAGTCCTCCAGTCTGAGGTATGAAAGCCTCTCCAGTCTGAGGCATCTGAGAATGAACGGATATCTAAGGAAAGCTTCTAAAAATTTTTTATTTATTTACTTGACACACAGGGAAAGATCACAAGTAGGCAGAGAGGCAGGCAAAGAGAAAGAGAGAGAGAGAAGAAGGCTCCCTGCTGAGCAGAAAGCCTGATGTGGGACTCGATCCCAGGACCCTGAGATCATGACCTGAGCTGAAGGCAGAGGCTTAACCCACTGAGCCACCCAGGCGCCCCTAAGGAAAGCTTCTAATATGAAAGGCAGACACCAGAACACATACACACCGCACTAAGAATTTTCAAAACAAAACAAAACAAAACAATATCCTTAAGGAGTTAAGACAATATATCTAGGAAGCAAAGCTAGAAAGCCATAAAAAAGAAACTTTAAAAAAATAAAGAACTTAGAAATTAAAAATAGAAAATTTTAAAATGCAAAGTAACAGCAGGAATATGAATTTGGAGAAATCTCTTAGAAAATAGAGCAAGAGGGCGCCTGGGTGGCTCAGTGGGTTAAGGCCTCCGCCTTCAGCTCCAGTCATGATCCCAGGGACCTGGGATCGAGCCCCGCATCGGGCTCTCTGCTTGGTGAGGAGCCTGCTTCCTCCTCTCTCTCTCAGCCTGACTCTCTGCCTGCTTGTGATCTCTGTCAGATAAATAAATTAAAAAACTTTAAAAAAAAAAAAGGAAAGAAAGTAGAGCAAGAAAAAAAAAGTTGGAAAACAAACAACACAATCATAGGCCAAATCAAGGAGTTGAAGGTATTAATAAGTAGAATTTCAGAGAGAAAGAAAGAACACAGATGAGAGGAAACCATCAACAAAATGAACAAGAGAAAAGGCCCATAATAACGGGGTATAAGTCATTTGGCCAACAGGCTTAGTAAGTACCTAGCACATAGGATGAAAACAGACCTATAGCACTGGGAAATTTCAAAACACCAGGCACAGAGAGTGGATCCCACCAGCTTCCAACAGGAATGTTCAGGAGGAAGATGAAGGGGATGCATGGTAATAGCTGGGCACTAGGCACAGAGGTGACTTATCCAGGTCAGAGAAGTTTGATTCAAGGAAAGGATCTATTAAGACTTTTGTCACCAGGTCTCCAACAATACAGTACTGTCTTTCTAATCTGAGGACAGAGTGCCTAGGTGCACCTGGCACATATTCTTACCTGTATTTGGCCTATCTTTATTTTGTGCAAATCAAGTTTCTGTTCTCCATGCCCTGCTGCACTGGATCAGAGGAGGAAGCCCATTTCATGCACAGAAGACCTGCTCCCCTGAGAGTTGAAGGTCAGATGGAACAGAGAGAACATCCTTTCCTGTACTAGTTGCCAGGGCTGTCACCAAAAACAAACAAACAAACAAACACAGACTGTGTGGCCTAAACAATAAACATTTATTTTCTCACAACTTTGAAACCCAGAAATCCAAGATCAAGGTGTCAACAGGTTGCTTTTCTCCTGGAGACTTTCTCCTTCAACTTGCAGATGGTTGTCTTCTCAATGTGTCCTCACATGATCCTTCCTCTGTGCATGCACATCCCTAATGTTTGTGTGTCCAAATTTCCTCTTCTTGTGAGAATACCAGTCAGACTGAATGAGGGCCTTCCCTCAAGACCTCATTTTAACTTAATCACCTCTTTAATGCCCTATCTCCAAATATAGTCACATTCTGAGGTACTAGGTGCTCAGGGCTTTGACATACGAATTTTGTTCAGCCCATAAACACTCCCTCCCACCATATTTCTGACTGTACAACAGTCCTGCCAGATAGCCTTGCCCACTGACTTCCCCCCAGAAGGGGCTCAAACCAGATATGATCCAGAAACTTATTCAGCTTATCTTCTCCAGAGATCCACCAGCAAGTGGTAATATGGGGCCCCTGGGAGGCTCAATCATTAAGCGTCTGCCTTTGGCTTGGGTCGTGATCCCAGGGTCCTGGGATTGAGCCCTGTGTTAGGCTCCTTACTCAGCAGGAAGCCTGCTTCTCCCTCTCCCACTCTCCCTGCTTGTGTTCCCTCTCTCGCTATGTCTATCAAATAAATGAATAAATAAAAATCTGGAAAAAAAAGAAAAAGAAAAGTAGTAATACTAGCCTTTTTCTTACAGAGCTTGGTTTGTGCCTCTGTGTGTGTGTATGTGGTTACAGTAACATAGATGTAGGTGAAATAACTACCAAAAAAAGAGAGAAAAGGAAAAGTCCAAAGGAATGAGGGGAACAAAAGTTTCCTCATCTGAGAGAACAGCAGATAAAAGTATAGAAGGACTTCAATGGACTTCTATTTCTTAGCCTTCGTGGTGGATACACAGTCAGTAATTTTATTAATCTTTGAGATGTACATATACCTTTTATACATCTAAATTAAAAAACAGAATGAGAGTAAGTAGTAGGATTTGAAGGCTAAGGAGCATGAAGTACACTGAAAGAACAATGAGTTCTGTTCAGCTGGAACACAGAATGAGATGAAGAATATTTGAAGATAAAGCTGGAAAGCCAAGGCAAAGCCACAGTGTATAAGTATTTGAATCTTAACAGGAAAAACAAAGTCAGTAGGCAGTCTGTGAAGCCACAGTTTACTTCTGAGTAGGAGAGAGAGATAACTGGATTTTTGTTCTAATAAGATGTAAATGTATCTGGTAGAGGCTTACAGGCTGGAGAAAGTTGGTCACTGGCTTCCGTTGGCTGTCTGAAGCTACTGTCCTGATTGAGGTGGGTCAACCTCCATAAAGGCAGCTAAGCCACATCCTCAGCATGTCAGTGGAGTCAGGCCCTTCCTGTCTCTCTTCACTTCCTATTCCATTGAAAAACACACCTGCTAGTTATGTAGAAAGATTGTGCTACCTGAATATTCCGACCCAAGGACCAATGGAAAGGTGGTGTGTGGTGGCAATGCTTACAAGGTATGTTGGCAATTTCATGGTAGGCATCAGTAGGTCTTTGCAAATGTGACATAGCAGATAGATATAGGATCTAGGAAGAACACAGAGAGCCTTTTAAAAAAATATATTTTTAGAAGTCACAGCTTTTCCCAACTACCCAAAAGACCAGCCCGGCAGTGAGTTGGCTATGATTTTTGCTGTGTACAAACTCAATAAATCTCTTGATATAACATTTAGAGTGACTACCTAATGAACTCCTTGGCACATGCTATCTTACTGTGTCTGCTTTTCACAATGAGCTCATGACCAGGTAAAGCCTCACATAGCTTTTCATGTAAATTCAGGAGTTAAACCCCTTCTGCCTACAAAGATCATGCTTTTTCTCCTACGCCATGTGACACGAGAGGTTTTTTTCTGTCTACTTACCATTTTCAGCCATAGCTTCCTCATGTTATGGAATTCTGGGGAGCTCAGAGATCAGCTAACCTCTTACACAATGTAGCAAGCCTCTTTACAGCATCACCCACTGCTTGCTATCCATTGGTGATGTGAGGCAGCTTTGACAAAAATTTCACTGTTGAAGTATGCTCTACCCTCCTGTAAGTTTACTACTGGTCTTTGTTCTGTGCTCAAGAGCAAGTCAGAGCAGGTTTGCCTATTTTCCTTGTGATGTCCTTCAGATATTTGAAGGCAACCATCTTCATTTTGCTTGGGCACCCCTCTTTCATGCTCAAGACCCGTTTTCTCAGAAAGCACATCCCCTGGATGTCCTCTTACTTGCCAAGGACCCTCTAAATATGTCAAAGAATGGACCACAGTACTAGTCATAGACTACCATGAATTGCTAATTAACTCCTCATGCATGTATGCTGTCCCGCATGGATTATGGAAGACAGTGAGCATGACTCATTGCTCTTTTTATCCCCAGTAGACAGGTCTTGCAAATAGAAGGTGCTTGATGGTGTTTCCTGATCCCTTGACTCATTTGTTCAGTAATATTGTTATCACTCCTTGGGGTCCTTCATATGCTCTTAATTATCTAAAGAACTAGCTTCAGCAATTGAGAACAGCATGGTAGGGCTGCTCCGCACAAGCCACATGCATCTTGGGACCACTTGGGGCCAATGACAAATGTGACAAGGTCTATGAAATACTTGTCAATAAGGCACATAAAACTATTTTATGTCGGTGTTCATTGTACTTCAATGATAATCTATCTGAAACACAAGTCAGAATCAAATCCCTCTTGTACTAGTTATCTATTGCTACATAACAAATTATTCAAAAATTTAGTGGCTGAAAACACTAATTACTATTTTTCTGGGTATCCCTCACAGTTTCCGTGTGTTAAGAATTCAGGTGTGGCTTGGATGAGCAGTTCTGACTCAAGGTCCCTCCTGAAGTTACAGCGGATGTCAACCTCAGTTCTGTCACCTGAAAGCTTAACTGGGGTTGGAAGATTTTATTCCAAGCACCTCCTTACGTGGCTAGGAAGTGGTGATGGCAGTGGTAGAAGGCCTCAGTTCCTCTCCACAGAGCTGCATATCTTCACAGACATCCCCCAGAGCAAGGGACCCAAGAGACCAAAACATAAGTTGCAATATGCTTTTTTAACAGAGCTGTAAAAGCCACAGACTTCTACCAGCTGTGTTCTATTGGTCATACGATCGTCCCTGATTCAAAGTAGAAGAGGTTACTAAAAGGGTTACAAGGATCAATGGAGATCTTGCTGGAGGCTTTCCTGGATATTTTATATGGAGAGCTTGACTCTAATTCCCATTCTCAGGCAGTGTACTATCTTCACCCAGAGACCTGATTGCCCAGCCAAGGGCTTAGTTAGAAGAAGCCAACACACTTGAATTGGTGAGGTTTTGTGACCCTAATAAGACCTATCCAGAAGTCTACAGTTTACTCATTTATTTCACTAAATACCTATTGAGCATTTACTATATGCTTTGCACATTTCTAGATGCTTAGAATATATCAGTGAGCAAAACTAAACAAAAGGCAAGTATATTTATTCATCATCTGTCTTCTTTATAGACTTTGAAAATGAGAGATTAACATCTTCTCATTTCTGGGCTTCTTGGAACTCATTCTGTTAATTCTAGAATCTGGCCTTCATACACGTAAAGCCAAAACAATAACAGCAACCATTACTGTTGTATAAATAACATTTGTAGGACATTTACTATGTGCCAGATGCATGGTAAGCAGTTTTCATTTATTATATCATTTGATACTCTTAACAGTTTAATGAAGTAGGTACTTTTATCATCAGCATTTTTTTTTTTTTTTTGCAAATGAGGAACATGGGGGTTAGGTAAATAACTTGTCCAAAGTCATACAGTTAGTGAGTATAAGGTCTCAGACTCTAAACCTTCAACCATATTGCAACAAAAATCTGTGTTCTTAAAGTTGATGAATCATCCCCTAGCAGATGCTGAAACTCAAATGCCTCTAGAGGCTAGGTAAGTGATGTAAGGGGAGAGAACTAATGAGACAATAGGGAATAGTGAGGACACTGGTGAACTATCAACTCATGTCTGTCTCAAGGCATGAAAGTTCACTTTTTTTTTTCCTAAATACTTCATTGGCCAAATAAAATATGTCTCAGGGCTACATTCAGCTAGCAAGACCCAGATTCAAAATTTAAGTATCATATCTTAAATTCGATTAATATTTCAACTATAAGAATCTTAAAAAATCTTGTACAACTTGGTTTTCATCCAAAGTCTATATTTAAAATATTGGCTTCTCATGGTGAATGAGACAGTGGAGAATAGAAAATGACTAAGACTTCATTCTTCATTTGTTCATTCAATAAATATTTGAGAAGCTTCTATATGCTAAGCTCGGGGATTAAAACAGTTAATATAACAGATGTCATTCCTGCCTTCTTGAAACCTACATCTAGTCAGAAGTTTTACATTCATACCCGAGAGGATACAAATGTTCCTCAAGCTTATTTTAATATTTGCAAGACTCAAGTGTTCCAAGGAAAAAACTTCAGGATGTACTTTACCTTAAACCAGAAGATGCAAAATGACAGCCCACTAGCTGAGTAGATATGCTTGACTGGCTAGCATAGTGATTTAAAGCTTTTGGAAATGTCTTCCGAAAGGGCCTGCACACTGCTATTGGCCATAGACTTTACCTTTATCTATTGGAAATCACCTGTCCTGCTTCAAACATTTATATTGCCTAATGGCTCATGAATGTTAATTTGCATTAACAGTCTCTTTTCAGAACACAGAATCCCTACTGCTCTGAAATCCTCTTGGCATCTTGGGGAAAAAGAAGAATGAAGACTGGCGATTTAAATATTCCAGGTAGAGATAAAGTCTAGGCAACTCTGTGGAATAGTAGAAAGCAGAGATGCTGTCATGGGAAAATGACTTGGGAGACAAACATACAGGCAATAGAAAGAGACCCAAGCTACCCTGGGGTGAAGCTGAAATGGAATCTTCAAGGATAAGAATACCACATAAATTATAGAACTTCCAGTGAAATTTGGATTTCAGATAAATAGTGGCTATTTTTAGCATAAATATGTCCCAAGTATTGCATAGGACACATTTATATTAAGAAATTATTTACTGTTTATCTGAAATTCACATTTAACTGGGTATTACGCATTTTTGTTTGCCAAACCTGGTAATTACTGAGAAGAAAACCAGTCAGTGGCAATTTGTGGGTTTTGTTTTTTTTTTAATATGAAGGAAAGAAACTAGTGGCTATCTCCCACCTTTAGACTCCACACAGAGGTCTACTTCTGATTGCAAAGGCCATGGGATACTGCAACTATAAGGAATGCAGGGAGGCTGAATTCTAACTATAGAATCATTGGCTTGGGCCTGGGAGGAAACCTTACAAGCCATATGGTGCCATTCCCAAGCGAAATACTACAGAAACGGCACAAGTAGTGACTTAGTTATAACCAGATTTTTTTTAAAAAAATCACTGTACCAGGGGTTGGAGATAAACACCTGGTCTTGTATCTTACTTCTAGACAAAAAGGAGAAATATCCAGAAGTTGTGCTACAGAACACCAGTCCAAATCTTGACCAAAAGTCACAGGAAGAAAATAGTCAACTAGCTTCTCTTCAACATCACCAAATATTTGCTGTGCTTTCTTCTAGATACTTGAAAAGAAGAGAAAGCTTTTTGTTCATTATTAAGTTTTACTATAAAAGAATATCCAATTCCACAAAAATGTGCATCTTCAAAAACACAAAAACACATTTGGTCATTTCTCAAGAAAACTCAAGGTTTTCTCCCCATTAGAATAAGGATCACTGGTACACTTTAAAATTGAGTTAAAATTCTTTTAAGAGAATTCTCATTATGGTGATCCATCATCCTCAAGGACTTTCCTAAACAAAAGGGAGTATCAATGTACAAAGCTTTCTTCCCTGGACACCGTGACATGAAAGCTGCAACAGTTTTTAAAAATCAGACTTTCACCTTAGGAAATTCCAACAGGAAGGAGCAAAGGTTATGGAGAGTTTCCAGGACTAATTTTTTCATTTCTTATCCAGACAGAGGAAATGCATGGGACACAGGAGGCTGTGTATCTTTGATTTCCTTTCTTTACTGATTGCTTTTGTCCTGAAACTCATCTATACTCTTACATGGATGAGCTTGGGGGACACAGGGAAGTGTGTACATGTGTGCATGTGCATGGATATATGAATGTGTGCATGCATGTGCATGTGTGCATGCATGAAGTGTGTGTGCATGTGCATGGATATACGAATGTATGATAAATGCATTTGGTTTTGCCACTTTGTATAATATGGACATTTCTTACTTTGTACTCCAGTTATTTTGGGTTTTAGGGAAAAACAAATATAAATATCCTCATACTTGGATCTTGTGATGGTTAATTTTATGTATCAACTTTGCAGGGCCACAGAAGCCAGATATTTGGTCAAACACCAATCTGGAGGTCACTATGAAGGTATTTTTTTAGATGATATTAACATTTAAATCAGTAGACCTTGAGTAAACCAGATTACCCTCTACAATGTGAGTGGGCCTTGTCCAATCAGTTGAAGACCTTAAAAGAAACAGATTGAGGTCCCTGAGCTACATCCTCATCTCTTCCTTGGATCTCCACCCACTGGTGTCCCCTTCAGATTTCAAACTTGCCAGCTTCAATAATCACGTGAGCCAATCCTTAAAATAAATCTCTTTACATACACACACACACACACACACACACAGGTCTTTTCCCATAATTTTATCAAGTAAGATGGCCAAATTATATTTTACATTATGAAATCAGTTCCTGAAATCTTTCTGGAATTTTCTCTGAGTTCTATATGGTTTTCTAGGCTCTCTGTCTTGACATAAAGAATGCATGAAGACACCCATCATTACCCCCCAGCCTTGGCCAGAGATCTCAAGTAGTTGAATGGACCCCTTCCCTCCATCTCTTTGCTACTTCACTCAGAAAGGGTAAATTTACCTATAAAAATGTCTTCTCTCCCACAGCCTAGAGCTTGGGTTTTAGTTTCAGAGACAGGACGGGGAGTTTATTTGAAAAGCCAGCCAAGAGGCAAATGCTGCTACTCTCACTGTATGTGTGAAATTTTTGCACAGCTGCAGGCTTCAAGGAGCCTCAGTGTGAGAGAGAACAGCAGTGGGCTAGATCCCAGGCTCCCCAGAAACTTCAGGGACATGAATCGAAATTCAGCTCTCAGTGCTGAATAGAGGACCACCACAAGGACCATAAAGGCAAGCCAAAGGATGAATGGAAGTCTGTGACCAGGCCTCCTCTGATGACGTCACTGTTACCCAGATGGCATTAAACAGTTACGCTTGGCTTCAAGGGAACACTGAATCACATGTGCCCCGTGTGTATTAAAAATCTACCGGTGAGGTTAGCCCAAACGTTCACATTCTGCTTTCCTATGCATGGGTATCAAAGTTAGCATAGGCCCCTCGACACCATAATCCATTATCAAAAACTGAAAGCAGCTGGTTGGATTTCTAAACTTTCTACACAGAGAAACGCATCTGGTCCCAGTTTGCTGCAAAGAAATCAGTTTCCTTCTTTCTCATTGCCCAGCTACTTGGAGCAGCCTGGTTCCCCAAATTAAAGGGCCATCATGCTGGTCTTAAGGCTTCATTCATGCTGAGGAATTTGCAGCCCATCCCCACTGTTAGTGACACCCTACCTCCAGCTTTGGGGCCCCAGCCAAGCAGGGACTCTGAAACCCCTCCAGTTCAGAATGAGGACACTGAGAATTAGCAAAGCAGCTCTAGCCCCTCACAGGAATCTCTGCACAGATCATGTGTATGAGGAGGAAAAAAAAATCATTTGTAATGGAATGTCTCAGAATAAATTTTTTAGAATTGTGCAAAGTTGAAGTATTGACTAACTTTCTGTTAATTTCAAAGGCAAGGCTCAGCCATAATTTATCCCTTTGATTCCACTGACCATCAGCAGTTGTGGCCATTTTCTGCCTGGCTGTGGAGAACAGTTAAATGATGGTATCCTTACCCCCCTTTGACTTCCCTTCCAGCCTGTTTCAGCAGTCTCACCCAGGTACTTCCTGTCTCCCCAGCTCCACTGTCTGGCACTTATTTCAGACAAGTCAATATGTTTAAATTACATCTGAACTCAAGGTAATTAATCATAAAGCTTTATGCTTTGTAATGGTTTTTTTTTTTTTTTAACTTCTGGTTGGCATTCCACTGAATCACAATTTAAAAGAAAAAGCTATCTGCTATCTGTGTTACATTGTGAATATCATGTAAATGCTTGGGCTGGAAATCCTTTCTGGACAAGTTTAGACAAGGAGCACAAAGGATGGATCCAAATAAGAGGGTCAGGATGGCATTTTGGGTAATGTTAAGCAGGTCAAAGGAAAGACCCATATGAGCCAGCTGGATTCCTGTGTAGAGAAAGCTCATTTGAAAAACATAAGTCAGGTGATGAGTTGTCTCTTTAATGCATTTTGCAAACATAGCAAAGGCTTTGAAGTTTACTGCATAAGTATGCCACAGAACTGTACTGGATATATGTTACTGAAGATCGATAGGTGGTTGCTTCAAATGAATTGTGGTCTCTTCCACTTTTAAGGAGGAGGTCCTCACAGCACATAACCTTAGTATTCAGTTTCATCATTCATATCCAGTCCAAGGCTTGTATGCACAGGATATAACATTCCCAACTGATTCTCTTGAGTCATTCAGACTGCCATTCCCCAGTGAAGAATTCCCTGTCTAGTAAGTGGGTAAGGATTACCATCCAAAACACTGCAGAAAGGATGGGGAAATGGCAAAGTTAGGGTTCAGAAAACTGGAGCTGGAGACTCATTTAGAGATATAGCCTCCCAAAACACATGGCTAATTTATACACATTTCAAAATTTATAAAAGTGATATACACTGCTTTATCAGTCAAGATTGAGTGTTGGAAACAGATACTCTAGGTATTTTAAGCAGGAAGAGACTTAACACAGGAAATCAGATGCTTTTAAAATTACTGGATGAGCTAAAGGAGGAGGTTCAGGACCAGGTCTTCCAGAGTGACTCTCAGAACTATCTAATAGATACACAAGGGCAATGATGAAAAACACAAAAGTGATGATGGTAGGGCAGTAATTTGTCTCTTTCTGAAGCATCTCAAAGCAAAACTGGTCTTACTAGTCTAACTAGCATTGTCATGCAATGTAGGTCTTGATATAAGAATAACAACAAAAACAAGCACCAACAAAACAAAAAATTCTCAGCTGAAGACCCCATGCACACCCTCCAAGACCCATTTTTTTTTCTAAGTTTCTTGCTATTCAGAGATTGGCACTCTGAGATATGTACACAACTAAAAATAAAATAATTCATTTGATGTCAAAGACAGACATCACAGGGAGACTAGCATGTATGTATTTATCTGGGCAGATTCCCAAGGACAGCAAGTTTAAAATGGATGGCTGTCTATAATTTAATCACAACACTGTAGTGAGAATTAGTGAGCAAGCACTGGTTTATCTCAGCCAACATATTAATTGCTTCTTGATCAATTTTAAGGCATGAGAGAGTATAAAAAGCATTCTAGGGTAAGTGTAGGGTAAGTATCACCTATGCCTACTTCTGTCAATAAAGTTTTATTGCAACACAGCTACATGTATTTGTTTGCTAGCTGTCAATGGCTGCTTTAGCAAGGCACTGGCAGAGCTGAAGACAGAAGAAAGAGAAGAAGATAGAGATAGGAATGAGCCACAAAACCTAAAATATCTACCATCTGACCATGTCAGAGAAAAGCTCCCTAACCTCTAGTTTAGGGTAGTGGGACTCATGTATAAGATTCACAGATGCCAATTTTCCATATCAATACAGATTGCCACAAACTAGTCGCTGCCTTACCCTTCAAATATTGAGTCACAATGGAGAATCATGTTTTCTACAAAAAAAAAGGTATTTGGCGTTTTCTTATCTGACAATACAGACCTGCTTTTCTGTTATTTTTGACCAAGCAGGAAGCTCTTAAAAATGCTGTCTAGCAAAGGAAAGCAGTTTCGCAAAGGTTCTAGATTAGAAAGAAGGAAGCTTTCTAGATCAGAGCTGTCCAGGAGACTTTTCTGCATTGACAGAAAGGTCTGATATCTGTACTGGTCCAATACACTTGAACCTAACTATAAAGTACATTTGATTTTAATTAATTTTAATTTAAATTGTTACATATTTCTAATGGCTACCATAGTGGATAGTGCAGTTTTAAATCATAACCAGCATGTTCCTGGTTATCAATCATTAACACCTTAAAAAAGATAAAAGATTTCAGTGTTACTGATAAGGATATAAGCAGACTCACAAATGTAAGGAACTCAAAAGTATTTTATAAAAAGGCATCTGAATCTTATATAAACAGCACATAGAAAATACCCTCTTATTAGCAGCACATAGAATTGCATTGTGAAGGCAGTGAAATCTGGTAGAATGTAAGGCCTCAGTGTTGAAAACATTCTCACCTTTTTGGAGACTGATTTCCAGGACTATGAATCTCCTTTTGGATGAACTAGAGTTCAAGCCTTAATTTAGTTCATAAAGAAATATTTTAAATCACTTATCAGTTCTAAATATTCATATTTACCACCCACATTTTCTTTTGGCTTACATCATATTTATTAGTTAGGTCGGGGTTTTCCCATTAATTTAAATGCTGTTTGTTGTTATTTGGGCAGTCAATAATTTGGGAAGCTACATTAAATTTTTCACCACTGACCACTGACCTAACAGAAAAGTCATTTCTGAATTTGAACAGAAGTTTCATTTCTATTGTTCTCTATTGTATCTTTCTGGATATGAAAAAAAAAAAAAAAACCCAGACTGGATACTCCTAATACCCCCACTCAAGACCAACTCAAAGGAATACAAGGAATGACAACTCAGCTGCCAACTTGTCCCAGACTCACAAGTCTATCAAATGAACAGGACACAGGCTGCATTTCTCCAGCTGGACATCTGGGCTTTGCAACTGCCACAAGGACCCCATGTGGTTAGGAATGTCAGCTCAAATCTGAGATTGAGTCAAGGAAAGGAGAAACGGCAGGAGTCTATGTGGTACCTGAGACACCCCATGTGACCACCTGTATCTTGTACTTTTGTCAAACCTCAGAGGATATAATTTACACCACAGGCATTTAACAATGCCATAAAATGCTAAACCACTATGTTTGGGAAGTAAACAAAAAAAATTGCCCCTGTGGCCTTTAATAAGTTCTGAGGCTCTATCCAATTTTTAAAGTCATTTGTTCCCATTAAGATTAAAAATCTAAGAAAGGTAAAGAAATTACTTGAGGTCTCAATGAAGGGACATTGACAAGGTGGGCTCCTCTAAACATGGCAGTGCTAAATGATGTAGTTTCTCCAACTTCAGTTGCCAATTATTATAGCATTCTCCTTCTGAGATAAGGACTTCTCAAGGTACTCTCATGCATTTATGTCTAAAAAACAATGGGGAAACCCAGAAAGTTCTAGAAAATAACAAAAGAAAAGTCCTCAGCAGCAACACTGTCCATAGATGTTAGAACAAGAGAGGTCCCTTTCTCCACCACCTCAACTAGAAATCTAAAGGGCACCTACCAAGCCTGTCATTGATAATCCTATTCGGAAAGCAAGCCATGACTTGAAAGCCCTCAAGGCATGGTTTCACACGATAGGAGGTTGGAGCTTTTGTCTCAGGTGTAATGACAACTGTGAAAGTCAAACCACCACTCCATTCAGGTTCCGATAATAAATAAAATGTATGTGTGATGGATGCAATTTCTGGCTGTGACTCTTTCTACATTCGCCATGGTGGTGCAAGTTTCCAGAAGTATCATGGCTGGAATTTTGGTCTAAACTGATCAGTCATGGTCCCCAAAGTCAGTGTAATCAGAGTAACCAACACCCCTGTGTTTCTGCCAATTACGCTACTGTGTAGACAAACCATGGATGATAAGATTGGCTTAGTTGGAATTGAAATAGTCTCCCATGGGCTATATTGCCACATGCAAAAGGGCTTGTAATTCTGATCAAGGCAGAGATGCCTGCTAAATTCCTATGCTACTGTATCTGAACGTGTTTCCCCTGGACTCTCACCCAGGAAAAGAACTTCAGTGAAAGCAACTATGGTATAAAAAAAAACAGCACTTGAGGTCAGAGGGCCCAAAACTCACAAGTCTCTCAATCTCTCTGAGCCTTAGTTTCCTTCTTGTAAAAAGCTACCTTACAAGTAGTTTTAAAAATCAAACAAGATAGCATAAGTGTTCCTTATTACATGGTGAGCAATTTAAAAATGCCAACTATAAATTGCCATAACTTTATGACTGAATTGGAAGTAACTATATGATTTCAACCAAAAATGTATATCAAAACTAATTATTTTTAGTATCTCCACTGCCTGAAGGTATAACTTCCAAACATCAACCATTTCATAAGTGCTAGAAGCAATATTCACTCTGGTTGCCCAATCTTAAAATGTATGTGTAAAGTCAGACTTATTACTTATAGGAGTGAGGCTTGTCCCTATAGCTCACTAAAAATATTTCCTGCTGTTGTGGCCATAACTCCATTTTCCCCAAAGAGGCTATGATAAAAAGGAAGTCACTATGTAGCTAAATCAGCCTACAGCTAAAATAGACAAAATCCCCAGGTGAAAATTCAAATCCCAATCTGTTATAGTTACTTCTCCAACCAGCATCACACCTACTTGCCCTCTGTTACGAGCTGAGTTGTGTTCCCTCCAAATTCATATGGAGTCCTAACTTCCAACACCTCAGAGTGTGACCTTATTTGGAGACAGGGTCTTTATAGAGGTTATCAAGTTAAAATGAGGTCATTGAGGTGGGCCCTAAATCAGTATGCCTAGTGTCTTCAAAAAAGGGGGAACTCTGGAGACAGACACAGAGGGAGACACTATGTGAAGATGAAGGCAGAGTTTGGACTGATGCCTCCACAAGCCAAGGAATGCCAAAGATTGCCAGAAAAAAAACCAGAGGCTAGCAGAGGCAGGTAATTCCCCCACAGTCCTAGAAGAAACAAAACCTTTCCACACCTCAGTCATGGTCTCCTAGCCTCAGGAACTTTGTTACAGCAGCCTTAGCAAACTAATACACCCTGGAAGAGTTATCTTCTAGCACAGAGATAGGTTTTCCCACAGGAGAGAGGGAATAAAGGGAAAAAAGAGAAAGAATATTTCTTGAGTACACACTTTATTTCAGGGGTTTTACACTGTTACTTGTGTCATTTAATAATCATCACATCCCTGGACAGTAGGTATTCTCCATCTTGCAGATGAGGAGACTAAAGTTCAGAGAATTTAAATAACTTCACCAACAATTTATAGGTGGAAAGAGCAACACTAAGGCATGGACCCATATCTGGCTCTGAAAACCCATGCTGTCCCCTCTTCCTTACTTTGCCATCTAACCCCTGAAATGGGGGTCTTGTGTCATCTCTGGACATTTCAGAATTCCTGCTCTCTTGTATTGTCCTAACTGAAATTCAGTTTCTTGAGCGAACTGCTCCTTACATTTATATTATCTGGAAGCTAAACCAACTACAAAGAGAAGGAATGTTCAAAATTTGACATTATTTTCTTGTTGCATAATCATTTTTCAGTCAGCTCAACTGTAACCAGACATTTCTTTCTAAAAAAAAAAAAAAAGCAAGACTGAAAGCAAGCACTTTCTAACTTTCCTCAGAGTTTGAGATACAGAAGATGAGGTTGTCAGTGTGATGGTAAAATGGCTAAACCATGAAAAGAGAGTTGACATCCAGTTTCTGACTGGCTGGAGTAGCATAATACAATCTCGGTATCTTTTATATTAAACCAGTATATCAGAATCCGCCCAACCCTCTGTTCAGAATTTAAGTACATTTTGTACTGACCATCCAGAGAAACATGTTTACTATGTTCCTGCTCTCACTCTTATGTGGTAACTTTTGGGGGCCTGGGGGTGTTGGAGAGGGAAAGTTACTTTTGTTTCTCATATATATAAAAAGAGTTTCTATGGAGATCTGTTAGATGCCAACCTAGAAAGAACATAAGACATGACAACTCCTTTCTACCATCTGCAGTTTGTGCAACTTTGGCCACATGGCCCAACACCAGTTTTTCTCAGGAAGGAAGACATGGAAGAATAAGATACCTACAAAGATACCTGTCCTCAATTCTTGTAATAGCTTCAAAGTGATGGTGCTCTACCAGGAAGCTGCATGGAAAATGAAGTGGGACTGCAAAGTGGTTCAGAACAGGGCACTGGAGTCAAAAGTGAATTCAGATCCCAGTTTTTCTTTATAATCTGTAGGGAATTTAAGCTCACCAAGGTTTAACTGCCTTATCTTAAAAAAAAAAATCACACAAAGGTAAGTATTCTCAATTCAAACTCCATAGGACTGGGGAAAAGATTAAGCGGCATGATCTGCATAAAGGGCATAGCATACTGTAGATGCTCAAAAATGGCAGCTCTTATAATGCTAAGGTTAGAGAGTATGTTCCTTGGCCTCCACCCTGGCCTGAGCCAGGGTGCGCTAGCCACCTTCCTTCTCTGTGCTGCATGTTCTAACTGTATGGTGAGGCTGACACCTCCCTCACTTGCTTAAACCATGCTCACTGCTGCATGCTACACTTGAAAAGGAATCCCTGGGCTAATGTCTGCCTTTATGATCTCTTTTCTGGACAAGTTAGGCAGCAGCACATCATCGCGCACGCTGGAGCCCTGCTGGCAAAGACTGCAGCATACAAAAGGAGGCACACAAGCTAGAGCTGGACTCCAGCCGTTAAAATACTCAAAGGCAGCAGCTGTGCTCAACCCTTCACTCTGGCTGCTCAGTTTACTTGAAGCTAACCGTTGCAAAGTATGTCAAAACATTCAGAAATACGTCTTCCCTCTACACCCTACACTACCCCTACCCCCACCAACTGCCAGCTTACAAGGGTCAAAACACGACCACCCATCCAGAGAGGCCAAAATGAGAAATGTGAGGGGTGCGGGGAGGGGGGGTGTTAATCTGGGGCTACAACCATCGGGAGACATCTGAAATGAAGCTCACATCTCAGGACCCGGAGCAGGGCCTTTAGGGAGTGGCTGAAACTACAAACAAATTACTCCCAAGCATGCCCTTCTAGGCCTGAGGAGACTTCCTTAAGCCCCAGCTACACTTGGACCCGCCTCAGCTTCCTACGGCTATAAGGGACTTTAGGGATTTAGGTCCGGAGGCCACCATCCTGAGCCTTGCCAAGGATGAGTGTGTGTCTGAGAAGCATAGAAGGAAGGGGATGTTCATCAGATACACTGAACAGATGCCATTCAGACAGCCAACAAAACAAAGTAAATAATCATGATGACCCAATCTGAATGGCATGATTTAATTTCTAGATTGAGATGATAAAACAAGTTTACCGAATATCTAATGTCTAAGCATTCATTTATCTGTTCAACAAATATTTTTCGTGTAGTTAAAATACATCAAGCCCTGCTCTGGCCACTGGACATACAAAGGGGTATGATACAGATATGTCCTTCACCCCATAAAGTCTATAATCTAGAAGATAAGAGAGACAAATGGAATGCTAGGGAAGTCGAAGGTAACACATATTATTTATTTGGTTTTCCCAAGAGGGATTTCTCAGTGATGGTCCCAGAACAAGAACTTAATAAATGATAAATAAATGAGTGAAACTAATATTTATTGAGTGTACACTGTGCACCAGGCACCGCTAGAAGCAAGTAAATGCATTACCTTATTTTATACATGTGATAAAGTTAATGAATTGATACACATAAATATATGCAATCCATTCATTTACTAAATGAACAAATAGTGTACATTCAGCCCCCAGAATTTCTATCCTGAATGTGTTTTGAATCTGAAGGAAGAACAAGAATAAACAATAATGGTAGACAAACTTCGGGCTAGGCATCAAGAAAATTATATAAACGTGGAAGGAAAATGGTTTTTGCCATAGCCATAAGAACAAGCTGAACCAAATTCTAGCTTCAGCTCATAGCTGGGTGATCTTATGCAAGAGTTCATAACCTCTCAAGCTTTGAGTGCCTAATCTATAAAAGAGATTTAATACACCCACCTAATGTTGCCCTTGTGAGGGTAATGTCCATCAGGTTCTATATGAGAAAGTGCCCCTGAACTGGGAGGCACCCTCAAAACAGTAGTTGTTATGAATTTGGGACTTATTAAGAGGCAACAGAGCATAGCAGGAAGTCAAACTTAGAATCAAAGTCCCTAGTTCTAAATCTGGGCTCCATTAGCTGATTGAAATATATAAGCAGAGGGATTAATTAAGATGATGTGGGTTAAGATGTCTTAGTACAGAGCTACTGTTGTAAAAGAGGAGAGGGGAAAGAAACCAAGCCCTTCTTGGGCAATGAGTCACCAAAGGCTTTCAAAGTCTCTGGATAATCTTTCTGAGCTAGTTTAAATGGACCAAAAGAACTGGGTGAACTCCCAGGCCCCTATTCTCCTGGGAGCCTGTGATAATCTCACATGGGTATGAGAATCATGTGACTGACTCTGACTGCCTCAAGATCAACAGGACCCATATGGGTTTGGATTCCTGGGATTACCTGTGGCTAACAGAGAAATTATTGCTAGTCAAGGAAGAGTGTCAGGGCAAGAGGGAAGATAGGCAGGAGTGGCCCTTCATTCCAGAACCAGGGCATCTGCAGGTCCAGGGCAGGTACTGGGGTAATCCTCTCAAAGAAACAACTAGCCATCTGCCCGACAATGTCTAACTATTTGGGGGAAATTTAACAAAATGTTTCAGCTTTTAGCACAAATTATTTTCCTTGAATAAATCTGCACAAGCCATAGGCCTGGTGGATTAAAAGATAATACCAACAGCATTTTATAGACTGTAAAATAAATTGTCCTTGGCCCACTGATCCTGAGACAAATTTCATGTATATTAGTTATTTCTAAGTTTTTACAAAGTAAATATGAGTCCATAAAGCCTCAAACACCTGAGCTAATTAGATGTATTAGACCCTTTACTTTGAATGCATGTGTTCCAAGGGAACTGTGGTACATCTGTGGTTGATTGGTTTAAAAATAATTCATAAGACCCTGGTTCCAAAAGAGTTAACAATGTCAAGACTCATCTCTTTAGAATCTCAGCTGCTTTTGCAAGTAGTCTTGACACCACAAGAATTTCAAGTTTAGGGTTCAAAATTTTAAACTTGTGAAGTTACAAACTTGGCAAAACCTGTTCTGCCTTTGCTATAAACAGAACACATGCTATTTTGAAACATAAATCCACACAGCTTAATTTATGACTCCTTAGGTTAAATGCTAGAGAAGTTACAACAAACGGGAAAATAGGTTAGCAACTAATTATTTGATTTTTCCCTTGGAAAATTGTAGAGGGACCCATCTGCCTAATGTCTTGGAAAGCTTTTTTCTACCTCCCCCTTCCTTTTCCAGTGGAGAAGAGGGAAGAGCATCTATGAGCTCTGGTCTTACTATCCTGGTCAGGTAAGAAAAGTCTTCAGAACCATCCATATGGGATCACTGTAATGAATAACCTGAGGTTGACCTTCAGACAATGCATGCTAAAATTAAGATCAAAACAAAACTACAGAAGTTCCAAGATACCTCTGTATGCTACTTGGCCCTTTGTTGCTCATACTGATGCACCACATTCCAAATTTTATTGAATCAACTGACATTTTAAGGAGTGGCTAATTCAACAATAATAATAAAGTGGTGACAATTTAGTCTTTTCCCCCTTCATAAAAACACAGTCTTCTATTTGGTCTCCACTCAGGTCAAGACATTTCACTAATTAGCTAGTCATTAAAAAGATATTTTTATACCCAGCCTGTAATATTATACTCTTCAGTGATTATGATAGCTCCCAACAGAATTCCAGACTTGGAAACGAAGGCTGGGAAGCTGAACTGCAATTATGATACTTTAAATAATTCCACAAAAGTAGACCCACTGTTAAATAATTTATGCTCTTTGATCTTGTCACAGATCTACTGAAATCTTCACATCATTCAACCTAAATATTTTCAAACAGAAAAGGAATAGTTACTTTCCTTTCTACCACCCACTCACCCGGGCTAAAGACAGAGAAAGTTTCCAGATGTTTGTTTTATGGAGAGGTCGGACCCCGAGAGGGGCATTTCTGCCAGCCTTAAGGAACCTGCCAGAATCAAACACTTTGCTGGCATTTGACTCTGCTTGTCCAATTTGAGTATCTCTAAAAATAGAACTGGGAGGAATTGTGAAAATAAGTAACTTGGTTAAATTTCTCTGAATTTTTGCAAGAACTACACGAGACCTGTGGCTCTCAAACCTCAGCATGCATCAGAATCACCTGCAGGGCTTGTGAAAGCAGAGTGGCTCCAGCCCTAGAGTTTCTGATTCACAAGGTCTGGAGGAGGGCCCAGGAGTTTGCTGTTCTTTCTTCTTTTCTTTTCTTTCTCTTTCTTTTCCTTCCTTCCTTTCTCTTTCTTTCTATTTCTCTCTTTCTTTCTTTCCTTCTTTCCCTCCTTCTTTCTTTCTTTTTTTCATATTTTATTTTTAAGTAATCTCCACACCCAATAATGGGCTCAAATGTACAACCCCAAGATCAAGAATCTCATGCTCCACTGACTGAGCCAGCCAGGTGCCCTAAGAATTTGCCTTCCCAAAGAGTTCTTGGGTGGTATTGATATTGCTGGTCCTGGCATGGCATTTAGAGACCCCATGAACTGAGTCTCTAAATGCAGTTAAATTATGACCTAAAGGATGTTGAGTTCTTGGACTCCATCAGAGCTGTCATGGGAAATAAGTGTGAGAGAAAAAGGGACCAGCCTAGGTGTCTCTAAGGCCAGATCTAGAGCTCATTTTAAGGAAGAAATTCCCTGTTAGAGGAGCCTTCTATCTTCACAGTGGCCCTCAATGCATGACTAGAGGAAGGACAGTGTTCTTAACTGAGAAGGGAAACAACATCTGAGAGAAAAAGCACCAAGTTATTAACAACACCATATTTTTTGGGGGGGGGGGATAATCTCATTTCACTCGAAGAGCAAAGAGGAGGAAAACCCCAGAAATAACAGTCCATGATGTTATGGCTCTTTCTTCTTCTGTGACAGTATCTTTTATCTTTAGACAACTCTCTGTCATGTATTTCAGCCATTTAACGCTTATGAATAAGTTTTCCAAACTCAGTTTGGGTTGTCTTTACTTGCAAACTTAGACCAGACTTTTTTGGTAATTCACATTATAGCGATGGCTGAGGCTCCATGGAATCTGTTTGCTAAATTTGCTTTCTTAAAAAAATTAGATAGGGAAGAGGCTGGGGGCTAAAGAGATTATCAGGATATTATTTAGCATTAGAAACAAAGAAAGCTCAAACCACATGAAATTTCACAAGCTCTCTGTTGATTTGTTTACAAAGTCTGCACTAGGGAAGCCTTGAGAAGGGTTAGGTGTCACTGTTCCCTACAATCCCCCTTAGTAATTATCCCCATTTTCGCCTCAGGGATCTAAAGGTCTATTATTAAAGCAGGTAGGTTATTTTGCAATCATTTTCCAGATAACTGCAGTTGAGTGTATCTGGACAAACAATAAAAGAATATCTATCAAAACAGAAAATGTTCAAAGCTATTGGAAGGAATACCACAATTGTTCATTTGTAAACATTCTTTAAAGGTAGCCTTTGCACAGGGTGGAGGAGAAAAGGTATCTGAATTGGTTTTGGCTTATTTTTATTATGAAGAAAATGTTACATTTTAGCATTTCCCAATAAAAGTAAACTGCAGGGAGACATCTGAAGGCTATGAAGCCAAGTTGGTAATAGCAATAATATCAAATATTTACTGAACACATACTCTGACCTTCACAACTACCCCATGAGGAAGTGCAGGCCTGGAGAGACTGGGTAACAAGCCCAGTGTCATGTGGTAAGGGGCAGGGTTGGCCTCCAGACCTGGGACTTCGTCTGTCTGACTCCAAAGCCCATACTAGGCCAGAGAAAAGTACAGAATTTTCAAAATAAAACAATTTATTTTCCATAAGCAGTGTTGCTGCTATTGGCAGTAAGGTGAGAAGATGCAAATAAAATATTCCTTTGTCCTAGTGTTCTATACACAGGTAGAAACCACAAAACAAGAGCTCCAGTCACTGTGAAGAGCAAATATCAGAGGTCAGCTGCATGGGAGCGATCTGTAGGCCTCAGAGCCCAAGACCAGCCCATTTTCATTTGCTGCCATTAGAGCAGCCACTATCTATATTTCTTTGTGTCACTCAACATGCTGAAGGAGCCCTGTGCTTTGTGCACTATCTACTCAACATTTGCCTTCCTTGTATCTTACTAAACCTCCTTCCAAGGCCTTGATAACCCATAATGAGAAATAACTCCATTTATTTAAATGCTAAATTCTCCCAGTTCAGTAATTCTGATCATTTTTTAAAAGGCAGAAAATAGGGGCGCCTGGGTGGCTCAGTCATTAAGCGTCTGCCTTCAGCTCAGGTCAAGAGCCCAGAGTCCTGGGATAGAACCCCACATTGGGCTCTCTGCTAGGCGGGGATCCTGCTTCTCCCTCTCCCACTTCCCCTGTTTGTGTTCCCTCTCTGGCTGTGTCTCTCCCTGTCAGATAAATTTAAAAACCTCTTTAAAATAAATAAGTAAATAAGAAAATAAAAGGCAGAAAATATATTTAGCATATTACAAGTATGCTATACCAGAAGTTCCCAATTGTCTCTCTAAACCTGCCCCCCCCAACCTGTTCCTCACTTCAGTAAATGGCACCTCTTAGCTTCTCGAACCAAGAACATAGGTCATCCTTGTTTCCTCCTTTGTCCCTCTTCCTCTGCATCTGACCTACTGGCCATTCCAAAATCTGAATTCCACACTGTGTCTCAATTCCTTCCACTCTTCGCATCTGTACCACCACCTCCCAACCCAGGCTACTGTCTCCCCTCACCCGGGCAAGTCCAATCACCTCCCATGTGATTTTCAGCAGCCAGGGGCTTTGTTTTCCATCCACTTTCAAAAACTTTTTTCTTTTAAATTATGTAAACAAGTACATAAATGCCCTATGGAAGGCTGAAAATAGCCCCCCAAAAGACATCCATGTCTTAACCCTGTGCCTGTAAACGTGACCTAATTGGGAAAAAGGGTCCTTGCAGCTGTGATGAAGTTACAGATCTTCAGGTGAAGAGATGATCCTAGATTATGTGAGTGGGCCTCAAAAACGCATCTTTTCTTATAAGAGAAAAGGAGAGTCACGAGGCATATACACAAGAGGAAAAGGGAATGTGAGCATGGAAGCAGGCAGAGATGAGAGTGATGCAGACACAAGCTGGGGAATGCAGGTAGCCACTAGAAGCTGGAAGAAGCAAGGAACAGATTCTCCTGTGAGAGACAGGCCTGCCAACAGCCTGGGTTTGGCCCTGTGAAACAGATTTAGGCTTCTGGCCTCCAGACCGTGAGAAAATAAATGTGTGTGGTCTTAAGCCACCAAGTTTGTGGTACTTTGCTACAGCAGTCACAGGAAACTAGTACCTTCACTATCAGTGTAAAGTTCAAAAACTACAGGTAAGGTTTAAGTACCTCTTAACCATCCCCTCTCCTCCTACCCATTCAATTTTGCTCATCTAGGGTACCCCTGGTCATAAGTTTTGGGGTTTTATGAGTCCAGTCCTTTTCCTATGCATTTCCATACATGGATATACCAAAGAAAGGTACTATTTATTTTCATGTTTTAGTGAACCCAAAGTGCTCTCCAAAAATTTATGGATCAGTTTTGCCTACATTTGGACTTTAAGTAAATGGAATAATGCTGCATATGTTCTTCTGTGACTTACTTCTTTCACTTAACATTACGTTTTTGAGATTCATCCATATTATTACTAGTATGGATCTACAGTTCATTTGTTTTCTCTTCTGCAGTGTATTCCATGAACACACCACACTCTCTTTACGCATTTACACTGAAACTGATCTCAGGAAAGGGTAGTT